>JANHFN010004078.1:96073-106830 GCA_032468175.1 Toxicocalamus goodenoughensis | reverse complement strand
ACGCAGCTGAGGTTGAAAAAGCAGGAAATAAAGGACAGGTAAGAGCCCGGGCGGGTGGGTGGGCCAAAACAGCATCAGACATAAAACCAGTTCTATGTCTGCTGCTCTTCAGAGCAATCGGTTGTACATAGGTGGACAGAACGGGTAGAATCCCACCCCTGGGAATAAGTCCATTTCTTCACTGTTTAAGACTTTATGAATATATTTTCTAGCTTTTATTTATTATTTATTTGTTTAATTTATATTCTGCTTTTATCATTTCTATGGCATAAACAACAGAAGGCAGTGAACAAAGTTAATACTTCTTTCTCCTTTTAATTTCCTTACAACAACAACTTTTTGAGGTGAGTAAGGCTGGGAGACAGTGAACGGATCAAAGTCATTAAATAAATCTTATACCCTTAAATAAAATAGTTCTCTCTTGTTTAATTTATGATTGTCCAATGTTTTGTTCCTTTCCTAACATGCTTTTAAAAAACTCAAAGAAGTAGTGCAGGATTGGAAGACATGCAGAGTCCTGGCCCATATAATCACCAAGAGTGGGACATGACTAAATGGATAACATCATCATCATCATCATATAACGTTCTACATATAATTCCACCAAAGATGTTAAGATACAGTATTACAGTATATTTTATTCTTTTTGTAATATCAGTCAATATAAAGTTTGTACTTTTTACTTCCATCACATAATACATAAAGTTCTCACAAAGACACCACCATGACTCTAAGATTTCCTAGTCATAGCCAAATTCATATTCCAGTCACTCCTGTTAGGAAATGGATCTAATGCATCAAAGAAGGTACTCAGTATAGATTCTATACTTTCTCTTGCCAACTGTTATTTCAAATTTATTATGATGAAGACGATGATGGTATTCAAGGAACCCATCGGAGCTAAAAGGCCAGAATTGCTTTCTTCTTCAAACTAATTTCATTTCCCCACCTTCTCTAATGTCTTTTCTTCTCTATATTTAAACTTTCATCATCTTTATTCTCTCTCTTCTTTTTCTGCTTTCTCTTCCACTTGCTGTTCTTGTTTCTTGACAAATCCATGCTTTTTTCCCATTAAAAACTCTAAGTTATGTAAAATAATATCTGCTGAATATTATAAGAAGGCACTCAAATGAACTGAAATGTTGAAGTGCATTTCAGTTCCATAGAGAGCCAGTCTCTTCCAAATAAGGAAAAAAATAGATAAAACTTAATGACTACAACCAGACAAGATCTATAGAATTGCCAAGAATCAGACACTATTGAATAGATAGCATCATAACTGTGAATACTAGTGTAAAAGAGCTGCTGCTATCTCGATTGGACTAATAAATTGCTTAATAATAGCTTTCACTTTGTTCCTCCTTTTAATTCTGGATTATTAAGTTGTTTCCTCAATGAATGGAAAATTAACATTGTATGCACCTGGGAACATATCTATTCTCTAAATCTACTATTTTATAAGGAAAATTCCTGCATATAAATAACAATAGACAGATGATGCTAAATTTTTAAATACCTAGCCTTTGTAGTCTATATAGACCATCAATAGTACTTAGAGGTCTGGACTATTTAAATCATATAACTTTTGACCCTTGCTTTAAATCTTTTTAATATTTTAACTAATCATTTTTAATTGTAAGCCAACCAGAGTTATTATTTGAGATGGACACTGATAGAAATTGAATAAATACCTAAATACATACAATCTCACAAAGTAAGGTCTGAGGCCCATCCTCAGTGAGTGTTTTTCTCCAGTTCTATCTGGAAATACCATGACTGAACCTGGAACTTTCTGAAAAGAACCTGACATTCTACTTTCAACTGTGCTCAGTCTCCAAAGGACTGAGGAATGAAAAATAGCAATAATTAAAACTACACAAAAAGATCCATTTTCCAAAGAAGTCCAAAAACCTGGCTGTCTTTTGAAATAAGTACTCTTATAATTCTAGATTTGTGGGTTGAGAAGATCATTATGAACAGATTTCTGGTAAACATTATTAGTGAATGAGTCCCAAGATTGCATCTTTTGTTTTATGCTTATTGCTTGCTTACTCAAGGTACAGAAAACACATGAAGGTAGTGGGGAGCTGTTGCTTGTTGCCGTAGAAACAGATACTGCAATCTTACCAAATGGTACTTAATGCATCACTTCTTTACTTCCTCCCTTGAGCCCAGTGCAACAACTGATACTCAAACTGAAAATTCCATTGCTGCCTTTGGAAAAAGATAGAAAGAAATAATACAATATAAAACCTTTGACATCCTCTTTTTACTGAAAACTTGTGAGTCCTATAATGACTCCCTTTTTTTAGGCACATGTTTTAATTTTCCCCATTTTGTTCTTTTCCTCCTCTTTCTTATAGCTTTTGGTTCTTTTGAGTGCCACATCATTTACATTTATGAAAGGATTTTCCTGAGGTTTCAGGGATAACACAAATTGTACATCCTTATACGTAGCATATTTGTCACTAAGTCAAAACCCTTGGGGCTTTCTTCATAGCAGTAATGAAGTAGTTTAGAATAATTTATCTCTAACAAATAGGGTAGGGAAAACACCCAGAGGAGAAAAATATGGAGACTATGAAGATGAGAACACCAGGAAATTAACCTTAGATTGAAAGGCTGAAAAAACTGTTTGAGGAGATAGCAACAACTAGTAACACAAATGTTACTGCCAGTCTCTTTCAACACGCAGGAAGAACATTTATGGAAGAAATGTGGAAGAAACATATTTACTCTGAATCAAACCATAGGCAGAGATTTCTTCAACACCTGCTGTTATCTGCTTCTTTTTTTGCAACCCACAAGCACTGCATATTAAATTGTTGTTCTTTTTCATGTTAAAAAAATGTATGTTCTTTCATTTAAATGTTTTGATAGTTCAGTGCACAAAATACTGTATTTTTTCTGCTATTCCGGCAATCTGGACCAGTTGATGATTCTGGCTGGTCTTCAAGGGAAGCCCCATGTAAAGCTCATTGCAGTAATTCAGATGGGAGGTGACCAAGGCATAAGTGAGTTAAAAAAAATCTCACAATTCAAAAAAGAGCACATTGGTACCCTTATGGCCACAGCTGCCATCAGCTCATCAAGCACAAGCTGCGAGTCCAAGAGGACTCCCAAACAACACATCAGCTCAGTCCGGGGAAGTGCTACCCCATCTAGACACAAAAGTCATCTGGTCCTGGGAGGGTCAAAAATCTACAGTCATTCTGTCTTGCCAGGATTGACGTGGAAGCTGCTTCTATCCCATCCAGACTCTTACAATCTCCAGGGATTCAGCGTGTCTGGCTAGGGTTGGAGATATACTGTACATTTGGATATTATCAGCATACAGCCATCTTTTATTTTATTTTATTTTTATTATAATTTTTTTTCTTAGAATTGTTGAGGGTTGGGTGGCAAATGTTTTAAATAACCTAGAGATGGTAGAATATAATGTAAAGGAGATAGAGAAAATCATAAAATATAAAGCTCAGCAAATAGAAGTAGAATGATTGCGGCAAAAGAAAACGAAGGTAGGGCTAATAGCAATAAGCCCCCTGATGTAATCTCAAAACATCTGGAGCACCATTTGAACACCATTAGCATTAACAAAAACACCGTCATCAACTTCAAAAGGCAACTTTATGTTCTGACCCAGGCTTCGTAAATCATAATTATTCACAAACTTGTTTTAAAAACAAAACCTATCTTATTGCAACACTGGGAATTGCTTTCATTCCCAGCCAGAATTAATCTCAAACATTCCCCCAAGATAAGCACACACCTTTCAGTTCTGTGAAGTGCTGCTAAAACAGAAGTGTCAAATTAACTAGAAAAAAAACCAACTGAAGTACAAGAAAAACCAACCAAAATACAAAGAGCTTCAAGGATGACTCAGAACTGATCGAGCTACTTTGCTTCCTGCAAAGGTTTCGTCATCTTGGCCTGACTTTTATCCCAAGTCACCCCTTTTGTTTCAGCTGCTCTAGCCTTCTAGCTGCTCTGCGCACATGCACATTGGGAACAGGCTCCCCTGGGCCCTCTGGCTCGCTGCTGCCAGACTCCAAAGGCTCCAAAGGCAGCACCCCACTCCCAGATGGTCCTGTCCCATCTCTGCATCAGACTCAGAACCCTCATCCGAGTTCTCTCCAGACTCCTTGACTGGTCCCCATTCTTCCCACTGTGTGATTCCGCTGCCGTCTGGAACGGCTGCCGGTGAACCACAACACTTCACTTGGAACAGCTTAAAACATATAAAGAGACTTTTAACATCATCATACAACAATATCTGCCTACAATATCTCAGGTCCTTGGAAAGGACTGAGTTGCTGAACAACCTTGACAAATACATAGCAATTAAAATTGGGGTTTTTTATGCTTTATACCACCCAGACATATGCTTTGAATTGGGCAGCCTTATAAAACATGAAAAATAAATTAATGATAGCATGCTACCTTTCATTCCAATGTAATACTATTCCCAAGAGACCATTGTACAATTCATATTTACGGATCAATAAAGAAGTCATTTAAAAATATGTTTCTAAAAGCACTTTCAAATTACTCTGACTTTTGCTGTACCTTCAGTGCTACTGGGATACATGTATCATGCTATCATTGAAAGACTAAATCTTCAGCTTCTAAAAAGCAATAAATAACTGTAGCCTGTAAAGCATGTTCTTTGTACCAATAGCTTGTTGTGAGTAACCAAGAGACAAACAAGGGATGTGTATGAGAAATGTCAGAGTATCAGTTGATGCTGCCTCTTTTTATTATTTGCTGAACTGTTATCTTCAGGCTTCCTCGTTCGCTACCGTTTTGCTGTTGACCTTTTATTTTATACACCTGCTCTTGACAGAAATGATTAGGGTTATGGGCTAGCTTCTGAATGTGGAAAGACTGAAAATATGAGGATTTATTCACTAGGGAAAATTACTAAACTAATGCCACAAAAACCTAAACATGTCTTTGAAGAAAAAGTGAACCATTTTTTCTGACTTCTGAAGCAAGAAGAAGATAATATTTACATAGATAAAATAATCAGAAAGAATTGAGGTTCTATTGCTGCTGCCCAGGTAATGCATGAAAATATCCAAATGCATATCCAGCAACTATGAGCAATAGGCAATCTTGGGTAAGAAGTCATTTCTTCAGTCAGGATATCCATCTGCTGTTCTCAGCAAGGGTCACTTTGGCAGACACAGAATGTTCAAAAAAGGTAGGAAGACAATGTTGGTCTGGACAGCAGTCCTCAAAATTATACAGCCTTTAAAAGTAAAGAATGTGTTAGTATATTTACTTACAACCCCTGATACTTGTCTTTATCCAGACATGATGGGACAACTTATAAAATCTAGAGTCATAAAATCTAGCTGGATCCCTCACTAGAATCCCATGACGAGGATTCCATGATTTGGAATTACAGGGTTTGTGTCCTCCGCATAGCCAACACTTGCAATTGGCATAAAGCTGTTGCCACTTTAAATAAATAAACAAAATAAGCAAATCTGCCTCCTTTTTGTAGTTTTCTTAGTCCAATATGAAAATGAACCATTCATTTTCTATAGGTGACAGAAATGCATGGAAATTTAGGATATAAAATTTAGGATATAACACATTTACTTCCAAGTCATACATTCCTTAGTCAAACATCCTTACATTTTTCCCCTAAGATATATTTAAGTAAGTCATAATTAATATTTCTTTTTCTGAAGATCTGCCAATATAACATTCAAATTAGATATTTAGAATTGTTAACTTCTCTCTTTAAGTTGACTAACCAATTTTAGATATTCTCATTTAAATTAAACTGTTCAGGCCCATTGAGGTCTCTTGTAAGTTCATAATATGTTTGAGGACCAGATGCTTTATTAGATTGCCCTAAATTTGTTTGTTTGTTTGTTTACATAGTTAGTTAATTGATTTATACAGCCACCCATCTAACTTATTATTTTCTTTTAAAAAATGAATTCTGATTCAATTTACTTTAATTAAGACCATGTGTTCAGGTCTTTAATTAAGACCATGTGTACTTCAGTTTGAAATACAATGATGCTGAATAAAGGGACATGCAATATGTATTTAAAATTACATCTGCTGCATTCCCTTCACAGTCAAATGATGAAAATTCAAATAGTTGGCAATCCATCCTGCCTTCAGGGCCCCTCCCACTTATGTCCCTCCTCCATCTCACTGTGTTGGGTCCCTTGGGCCCACTTCCCACCTGGCTGCGTTTCCAAATGGTTTGGGTCTGCTTCCCTCTCTGTCACTCCTTGCTCAACACACATCTTTCAAAGATTGCCTTTCTGAAAGAGCACTCAGTAAATCTAACACATAGCTTCCCTGCAAAGACTGCCTTCCTCCTTTCTGGAAGCGGATGCCACTCTTGTGATCTATCAGTAGGGTATGATTTTTTTCTACCTTTTCCACCATTTTTGAAAGAGATAAGTGAAGCAAGGTGTGACAGGATGGGGAGGAAGCCTAGGGGGTCACAAAACAGGGCCCAGGCCTATGGGACCCAGCAGGCAGAAAGTTGTGGAACAAGTGTGTCATGGAATGGAGGAGGCCATCATAGGTTTGGTGCAGAGAGTTGAGGACATAATTGTTGAACTTGTGAGTTGAGGACATATTGTTGTCTGGGTCTGGGCTTGAAATTGAGTGTAGTCCTAGACATGAACCATGGTTCCTAGAGCCTCCCCAGTCTCAGAGCACCCTATGACCACAACAAAGAGAAATGGGATTGCAGTAATTGAGCACCTTGTTTAATGACTTCAATGACCATAATTATAAGCTCAATCGTGGTCATAAGCAGTAGTGCAATTCAACCGGTGTAACAACTGGTTCGGTGACCATGCGCTTCACACTCATAAGTTAGTCATAAGTTGAGGACTTTCAGTTAAAGGCCAATTTTTATATTATATGTTGATGTGTGTGTATGCACACACAAATGTATATGACTACATCCATAGATAAGTATATATACATACATGCCTCTCACAAATTCAATCAGAAAAAAAATAACATTGCTGTTGTAATAAACAATATCAAGGTTGCTTCATGCTGACTTCAGCACACAGCATTTTGGCGTGCTCACATACTACTCAGCCTCTGGCAATGTGGCTAAGCAGCAAAGGTGGACTACAACTCAGGTTGCCAAGAGCTGAAAATATCCAGTGACAATGCCCAGAAGGGATACTTTTTAAGAGTTGTGAAATTATTTCCTTTGGGGTATAACCTGATTTTTTATCTGTGTTGGCTGATAATTCACATTTTGTTTCTCGTATGGCTAATTTGTTTAAAACATGACTTTAATACATACTCTATTTTGAACTGAAATAAGTAGATCATAAGTAGATCTGAAGTTTCCATTATAAAAAACAAAAGAGCATAAGAAACATAGAGAAGTGAAAGTGTTTTAGGTAAATAAACATCAACAAGCAAAAGGTCAGATGAGTGTATCCAGAGATCTGATCTTGTCGTCAGTAGTGTTTCACAACCTTAGCAGCTTTAGGATGTGTGGACTTCAATTCCCAGGATTTCCTAGCACAATGGCTAACTGGAGAATTCTGGAAGTTGAAGTTCACATGTCTTAAAATTGCTGTGGTTGAGAAATTATCAGCAAACTAAAATATCTAAAATTTGTGAACTATGGGAATGCAAATCAAAGCAGAATGAACATCTACAGCATCGAGTGAGATCACTTCATCTAATGTTAATAAGTACAATGCAGATGTAAACTGACCTCAGAAACAACGTACCTATACACAATGTTTTGCTGTGGTATCCTTGGTCTTGTGCTGTGATTTCCTGGGTCATTTGCTGTGTTGCAACTTCTTGAGTTCTTGTGGTGTAATTTCCTGAGTTTTCTGATGTGATATCCTGAGCGGGTGGCTGTGATGTAGCATTCTGGGTTTTGGTCTGGCTCTGAGTTTGGGGTCTGGGTCTGTGTTCTTGGCGTGTGTCATCTTGTTTGGTTTTGGAGTCAGGAGGGTGCAGCAGCTGATGAAGCATATTGAAGAGTACTGGGCCTACTGCTTACTTCCCTCCATTTAGATGTAATACCATTAAGGACTACTTGTTGAGTATGGTTTGTCAGCCAGTTACAAATCCATCTGATGGTGATGTTATCTATCCCACTTTTTTCTAGCTTACCAAGAAGTAGGTTGTGGTCTTTTTTGTTGAATGCCTTGCTGAAGTCTAAGTATATTATGTCCACAGTATTTTGCTGGTCTACTAATTTAGTCACCATGTTGAAAAATGAAATAAGATTGGTTTGGCATGATCTATTTTTAACAAATCCATGCTGACTTCTAGTTATTACTTTACTCATTTCTAGATGTTGGAAATTCTGGTTTTTTATTATCTTTTCCAGTCTATATTGGATATTGATGTTAGGCTTCCTGGATATTGATGTTAGGCTTCCTGGATATTGATGTTAGGCTTCCTGGATATTGATGTTAGGCTGATTGGTCTGTAATTTCCTGGGTCTGCTTTTTTTTCCCTCCTTTTTGAAGATGGGAACCATATCTGCTCTTTTCCAGTCCTCTGGTAGTTCCCCGGTGCTCAGGATTTTTGAAAGATATGGTGCAGTGGTTCTGAGATCACATCTACCAGTTCCTTTGGAACTCTGCGATGTAATTGATACATAGATAAGTAGATGAGAAAGGAAATCTATATTTCCAAAATGAGAAGAAAAAAATAATTCAAGATTATTATGAAAAGCTCTATGTGCAGAAAAGTTCCAGAAGAGTGAATTAAGCAGTATTTGGAAAAAAAGTAGATTTACCTAAAGTACCGGAAATAGTTAAAGTTATGTTAAATGAATGAAGATCAGTGATGGAATTGTCAGAAGCAATTAAGAGGCAAAAGAGTAATAAAACACCAGGTCCAGATGGGCTGCCGGCAGAATTTTATAAACATTTGTAAGATATTCTTGGCCCATCAGTGTTGGAAGTTTATAATGAAGTACTATTTGAAGCAAAGGTACCAAATTTGTAAATGGAAGCAAGCATTATTCTTATCCCGAAAGAAGATTCAGATTTAATGTAGATAAAAAATATAGAACCATATCTCCACTGAATGTTGATTATAAAATATATGTTTCAATAATAGCAGAAAGGCTGAAAAGATTTTTGAATGAATTTATACATCCAGATCAAAATGGCTTCCTGCCCAAGACACAGAACCATATGAGAATAATCTTAAATATATTGGAATATTATGAAGCACATTCTGGAAAACAAATGGCATTGATTTTTCTGGGTGTGCAGAAAGCATTTGATAATGCAAATTGTTACAATTAAAGTTTATGGACTTTGGTGAGAGATTTATTAACATGATTAAGACAATGTATCACAAGCAAATGGCAGAGGTGATGGTAAGTGGAGATATAACAGAGAATTTTAATATAAAAAGGCACAAGATAAGGATGTCCATTATCCCCTTTATCATTTATACTAACATTGGAAGTGTTAAATAGAAATATTACACAAGATAAAGAAATTAAAGGTATGGAGATAAATAAATAAATAAATAAAGGTAAATAAAGATAAAACCAAAATATTAGTTAAAATATTACAGATACACAGAAAAAAGAACTAACGAGGAAGATAGGCATACAGATAGTTAAGAAAGTTAAATATTTAGGAATTCAATTAATGGCAAGGTGTGTAACAATTAAAGAAGAAAATTATTATAAATTGGTGCAACAAATTAAAACTGATTTGGAGGAGTGGAAAAATCTGCAATTGTATCTGATGGGAAGAATAACCACTATAAAAATGAATATCTTGCCAAGATAATTATATTTCAAACCATACCAGAACTAAAAAACAACATTAAAAATTATTTGGCAAGGGAAAAAAGCAAGGATAAGTTTGAAAATGTTGCAAACTTCTAAAAATAGAGGGGGTCTTGGGCTACCAGATTGGGAATTGTTCTACCAGACTTCTATACATATATGGGTGAAAGAATGGATTGGCTTGAGGAATAAAAGATATTGACTTTACAACTGGGTTGGCATGCTTTTTTATGGTATGGAAAAAATAAAATACATAGCTATTTCCAAAGACATTATATTAGGAATGCACTATTATTAATATGGGAGAAAATTAAAGAACAACATTATTTGAAAATACCGGTCTGGCTCTCCACAATGGAAGCATTGATTACCCAAATGATATTGATATGGAGAATATTACCAAATATCAAGATATTTTGAATTCCACCAGCAAGAATGGCAAAAATGTTCCAAAACATATCACCAGAGTGCTGGAAATGTAAAAAGATACTGGGTTCCTATTACCATATGTGATGCAACTGTCCAATAGTGAAAAAATATTGGTTAAAGATAAAAAGGTGGTTAGAAGAAATGACAACACATCAAATAGATTTAAAACCAGAATTATTCTTACTAGGTATACTATTGGGAAATATAAAAAAAGAATTATATATTTAATATTACATGTAATAATGGCAACGAGAATTACGTATGCACAAAATTGGAAAAATGAAACTATACCTATAGATGAAAATATAATAAAGAAAATACTAGATTGTGCTGAAATGGACAGGTTAATAATGAAAATTAAGGATAAAGAGGAAACAGTATTATTTAACTTGGGACTTATTTTATAATTGGCTAGAAAATAGAAGCAGAAGTTAGTAAATTTATAATTAAGGACGATCAATAAAATAGATGTATGTATGTATATATGTATGTATGTATGTATGTATGTATGTATGTATGTATGTATGTATGTATGTATGTATGT
>JANHFN010004078.1:71803-85156 GCA_032468175.1 Toxicocalamus goodenoughensis | reverse complement strand
AGAGAGAGACAGAGAGAGAGAGAGAGAGAGAGAGAGAGAGAGAGAGAGAGAGAGAGAGAGAGAGAGAGAGAGAGAGAGAATATCAGGGGATCTTAAGAGTTTTCTGAATTCAGAAAATCTGAACTACAGTTAATAAATCTTTTTTGTAATGAAGGACACATCCAGCAGATTTTTCTAGATCATATTTAGATTATCTTCAAAACTTAGTTTTAGAGCAAGCCCATAGTGAGGACTACTGAAAACATATTTTGCTGTCCTTAGGGGAGGTCTAATTCATATTACATGGATATTACACATATGGCTTGTCATCTCTTTGCCTGATTTCCTAGGCTTGTTTTCCTTCATGTCTTAATTAGCCCAACATCTGTTGGAAGAAGACACATTCTGCCAACCATATTCCTTCAAGCAAAATTCCCGAGCTGCCTTGCTGGCAGCTTTTGCCTTCAGAGTGTAGAAAGGCACAAGCAGGTCAGCTATCCTTGACATCATAATTAATCAATAGGGAAGACTTAGTTGGGAAAATTTCAAGGACATTAGGGGAAAGTAGCCATGTAATACTGTTAGCCTTTTATATATACTGGAATCTTGTACTCAAGAAAGTGGATTTGAATAAACTCTGAACAATGATAAATATTAAAAACTAATAGGGAGCAGAGCTCAATATGTGTAGGATTTTCTAGGATGATACAAGCACAATGGTACAAAGCTACAAAAACCAATGAGCAGGAAAAAAATGAGCTTATCAAAAAAAGTCAATGATACTATATAAAAAGTGTAATAAGGACAACAAAACAAAAATGAAACATACAGAAAGTAAAAAAGAATTATGTTATCAAAACATAATTAAGAAATGTAGCTCATAACAGTAGAGAATTAATGCCAAGTAATAAAAACTCAGGGACGTGGTGGCTCAGTGGCTAAGACCCTGAGCTTGTCGATCAGAAAGGTCGGGAGTTTGGTGGTTCGAATCCCTAGCGCCACATAATGGAGTGAACTCCTGTTACTTGTCCCAGCTTCTGCCAACCTAGCAGTTTGAAAGCATGTAAAAATGCAAGTAGAAAATTAGGGACCACTTTGGTGGGAAGGTAACAGCATTCAGCATTTAGTCATGCCAGCCAAATGATCATGGAGACGTCTTCTGACAGTGCTGGCTCTTTGGCTTTGCAATGGAGATGAGCACCACCCCATAGAGCTGGAATGACTAGCTTGTATGTGCGGGGGGAACCTTTAAATAAAAACTCAAATGAGCTGAGGCTAGTAACATCTCTCTGTACATCTTCAGCAATTTTTTTTTGTCAATCTTGACTCTTGGTAATCCCACAAACCAGACCATGAAGTTTTTCTGGCAATGTTTTCAAAAGTGGTTTGCTTTTGCCTTTTTTATAGAGGTGACAGAGAGTGACTACCCAAAGTTACCCAGCTGGCTTTGTGCCTAAGTCAAGACTAGAAATTTATGGTTTCCCAGTTTCTAGTTCAGTGCCTTTAACCACTATACCAAGCTGACTGTCCTTTTGATATATTCATAATAATATGTTCAGAGTCAGTATACCAGCTACTCAGTTAAGAAAACAAAATTCTAGTAGTAATAACCACCAAAAAAACCATATCTAATCAACTTCTTCAGTCTTCTCAAGCAAAAAATCCTATTTATTGTATTCCAACAGGAAAGCTGACAGGAAAAAGGGACAAGATTGTTATTGATAGCAGCATGGTCAGAGAACACATTTTTACTTTAAATAAGTTTAAATCTCCAGGAACAGATGGTTTTCATCCTAGGACTCTAACAAATTGAAGAAACTAGCCAATGATTTGGCTCAAGAATTTCTAGACAATTGGTGAAATACTAGATATCTTGAGCAGACATTATTCATTCTTCAAAAAGAGGAAAAAAGAGAATCCAGTAAACAACAGATGAGTCTAACCTGGGAAGTTTTAGTTCAGATCATAAAACAATTGATCTGTAAATAACTTGAGAACAATCAAATGCCAACAATAAAACTTGTCAGACTAAGGCAAGTAAGTTCTGCAGATATCCAAGTTAATTTATTCATTTGTCAATTGATGTGCTGACAATACATGATCAAGAATAACTGAGTTGATTGACTAGTGGCCATGTTAATCTTTCCAGTTGAAATAAAGAAAGTTGAAAGTCTTCCTACTTTATTTCTCTCCCTCCTTCTCATAATGGAAAATTAAACCTACAGTGGCATAATCTGGGGAATCTCAGACAAGTTTAGACAATGTAGCTTCACCTTTTCTGTTTGTATTTTCCTTTACCTTTCTGTGATAAAAAGAGAAGTGACAACCCAAAACAACCATAGGGTGAAATGTCTAAATAACAGAATAATTATGCTTTAGAATAATAGTTATGTCTTAGGGAAGAAGTTCAGTTTTATTTTTTGCAAGGCAAACTAGAATTGAAGAGCAAATTCTTGGTAGGATGGTAATACAGGAAGTCCTCAACTTAGTGACAATTTGAAGTTACTACAGACTTCCCAGAGATACTTATGATCCAATTTCAAAGATAGAGCTATAGCACTCTCAGAGTCATTTGCTCTTACAAAAGACTGCAGTTTTCACCCACCTATCCATTCATCTTCAAATAGCTTGTTCTTCCTTGAACTCTGGGTAGAGAGAAAGCTGTGACTGTGGTGACCCCAGCAAGAAGCAGAGCATGAAGACTTCAGAGTAGGTGAAGGATAACCTTGAGAAGCCCTGGGCAGGAGATTATGGGCCTGTGCTCCATTTAACAACCCTTGTGTTTGTTTAATAGTTGCATCGAGAACAGGAGTGGGGTCATTAAGTGAGGGCATTTTGCTTAATAACTATCATAACATGTGACCATAAATGGATTGGCTCCATTACTGTCATTTCTTGAGGAATACCTATAGTGACTGGGGAAGGGAGAGGTGAAAGCAGGTTTGTTCAGCAGGACAAAGACTGGTTTGAAACTTAGCATATTCAGCAAATACTATCAATTTAATTGGTTATACTTACATTGGCACAAGATCCCAAAAGATTTAAAAAAGCAGAAGTGCATTTGAATGACACATTTTACAATATTGCAAATATTGTAGAAAAGAAATATCTCAATTACTTTTAGCCTCTTCAATAATGTGAATAAAAATATAAACAATCAATGTGAAATTGGATCTCTTTATTGAAAATCAAATTTGCTACTATGAGGAAAAAACTGTCTAGCAGTTTATTTGGAGAGAAGAACGTCACATTTTGTATGAGTAAACCCAATGTTTTTACAGAGTTGCTAAATTGCAGATTATATAGTTAGATGTATTTCTTATTCCTTAAGAAATATTTTGGTATGCAAAGAGATAGTAAGGCACAGGGAACCATTTTTATTTTCTACCTTGAATGCTAATATAAGCATAAAAGTAGGATATAATAATAAATTTTATTTATTATTTAAATTTATTATAGCTATACGACTCCACTGGATTCTAGGCAGCATACTCTAGGTGGCACACAAAATCAAAAATAAATAGGCTATATCAAATTGTAACAAACCTAGGTTCAAGATCCTTGCTTACAATTGCAAGAAGAAAGAAACGCTAGACTGTAAATAATGATATGCAAAATTGACTAAAACAATTTTTTAAGAGAGCCTTGAAAGCTCCATAGTAGTCAGCATTCACTACTATCTGCTGGAATCTGTCACTTTTGACATCATGCCAGATCAGCTACTTCGTGCATCTACAGTATACAATACTATACAGCAAAATAGAAAAAAGATGGAGCTTGCATTATGATCCCAAGACATCGCTGAGTTAGCTGCCACCGCCACCCCTCCCCACACACATATACACCAATGGATGCTTTCGGCAGCTTTCCTTCCTTAGGCTTTCCATGCCTGCTTCCTAGTTGCAGAGATAGATGTAATGTGGATGCTATTCTGAAAAGACAGGTTAGGGATCAATGTTTTCGCAGCTTGGGGCTAGTAAAGAGAACACTTCTAACACTTGTTTCATTCTGATTGATGACAGACCAGATTCAGGGGAAACATAGATGGGCTTCAAACAGTATGGAAGTATTGACTGCTGCTAGTCGTGATGCCAATATATTATCTTTAGTATTAGATGTTGTAGAGGATAGCATATTACTCCTAATGCTGTTTTCTATCAGCATCACAGTCCTTTATGAGAAAGGAAACACTTGATTGGCTAGATATTATCAGCATTTTTAAAGTGAACATGAATTAAAAGGACAGCTAAACATTTTTATATTCAAAAGCTGGAATAAAATCCAGACAATGTTAATAATGTAGTACTGACTAAATGTTACAATAGAAAACCTTTCCTTCACTGTCTCTTTTCAATAACTTTTTAGTTCTTTTAAATATTTTTTTCTTCTTTGCATCCTCTGTCTCTCTGTCTCTTTTTCTGCCGTCTAACTCATATAACAAGTTATATAAAGACATATTTATTTTAAAATTACTATTTTTGTAATATGCTCATGTGTATGTTTGTTATTTCTTTTTTCTTTTCTTTTGCCATCCTAATGCACGGAACCATTAGTATAATAACATCTTCTTTATTAGCACTATCAATTTTCCTAATAAAATTTTTACAAACTTTGATTATAATTTGAAAAATAAGGATGATTAAATATTTTTAGTTTATTTTAATACATACAATAAAATGTAAAGTAATAAAAATTAAAGAAAATATATTTAAAACTGTTATATGATTAAATACAAAATTCAAAGTAATGTTGAATTAGTGCTTCATATTAAAACATCTTGTGTCAATTAAGAAATTACCTTATTAAAATTAAGTTAGTATCTAATTAGACTATCCACAATTGCCAGTATATAGTAATATAAGTAGTATATAATGATTAGTTATAAAAAGTACTGATTTAATAATTTTAACCTTATTTTAGGCTTCCAAAAATTTTGGATTTGACATTGCCACGTGTTATGAAAGCATTTTCCAAGCTGATCATTGCATGTACAACTGTTTTAGCAATCAATTCAATTCAATCCTGAGTAATCAACCATCAATAGGATTTCTTTTACCAGTTTTCTCAATATATATATATCTTAAGAAGTAACACAGAAGGCGTTCTCCTATTGATTTGTTTGGTTGTTTATAATGTGCAACATAAAATATGGCATAAAATGAATACAAGTTATTCTAGAAAGGGTGGCTCCTAAAAGTTAAAAGATCTTTAAAGGGGCTTTCCTGAAAATCTTAATAGTCTGGCAGATTTGTAAAAAGTAAATCAGACCCTTTACATAGTGAGGCTATAATACATATTGATTTTAAAAGTCAGGGCCAACAACTTAAATTGTGGTCAGGAAGCAATTGGCATCTAGCACAGATTCCTGAGTTTTGGAATATTCAGCTGCTTATTTACCATATTGTATGCTATTATAACAGTTGGATTTTTTTTCAAATAGCAGCTCCTAGGACATAAACCAAGGCACGTTTGAGTGGTTTAACGTAGGTGATATAAGAATAGAAGCCATATTGTGATTGTCTTCTTAATTCACTGTTCTAGAGATGAGACTGACCTATAATTGTAAGAGGTCAAGGGAGAATTTATCCATTAAAGTTCTTACCACTACCTCTTCTAGATAGAAAAATGAGACATGTAGAAATTCTGTAAATATTGAGTCAGTCTAGCCTGACTAAGGTAATCAAGAGACAGCATGCTTCAAAGCCCTTATCTTTTCATACATCCTGACTGTAGCCTTCACACCTACAAATAAAAAAACAAAAAGGTAATTCCCCATAAATAAACAATAAAAATAATAAATGGTTTCTGAGAATACATCTTTATAAATGGTACAATCTAATACTGATGTCTAAGTTGAGACAAATCTATTTGACTTTGCAAAAAATGAAGTGAATTTTACATAAGACAGCATTTAGCTTCTTTTTCCAACTTACTAGTGAAGGAGATGCCACTCAGTATGAAAGATTAAAGCCAACCTGTTATGTGGAGATACAATAGAAGTAGTTATTTCTTGGACATTTGAAAAATATTGATGACACAAGGTGTTCCTCTGAAGTGAGGTTGGTGTGCCAAACTGTAACCTGTCACAAGCAGAGATAAGCCAGCCAAGATAACTCTAAAATATATACCACAGTTGGCTACTGCAATATGCTGTATTTGGAAATATTTCTTTCAAAATGTAGCAGCTACATTATTGATTGGTTCAGACTACACTGAACACAATCTCACTGCTTTCCTTGCATTCTCAATATTGGGTGGTGAATACTCTCCAGAAATCTTTTTCCATCTGGCCACACTCCAGAGTATACACTCTAATTATTGGAATTCTCAGCAATAACCATACTGGATCCAATAACCATACAGTCTTTGATAATGGAACCCAAAGGGATAGTAGTAAGATTAGGAATGGATATTAATAGCCATACTATTAACCACAGTTATAGGTCATATCATTGTAACTAGGATAAGCTCATCTTTTCTTTTCTTTTTGTTTTTTAAAAACATTTAGGATTGAATTTAATGAGTCAGGTGAACATTTGTTCATAAATGGGAATAGAATTTTGACAGAGTTATAGGAGAAGAAATTATCAACTGTTTTAAGTATTAATGATGTAAAATATCCTCCATGTTAATTCATCTCATTCCGTAGAGGCTTTTACATTTTTTATTTTTTTTCTATAATATGATAAATGTTTTTAAATAATTTCTTTCTTGTTGCTCACTTGGGGAAAGCAGAGAATATGCCTCTGTTCAAATAGCACCACAAGCTTTTTGAGATAAAGTTTTAAAAAAATCTTGTTTTCCCTCCTATAGAAAAAAAAAGCATTGTATAAATTCATGGGAAATAGAAATAAAGGTGAGATTCATATATTCTGATTATTGCTTCTATAACTTTGCAATAATGTTTATTGACATGTTTGAATAGACCACATGTTGCAGTTCAGTTCAATTGCCTATGAAAGTAGGACGTTTGTCAAGAAGCAAATCTAATGGTTTTTAGTGGTATTCTACTCTCATAAAATGTAAGCATGATATTATTTAGGTTAGAAAAATGGGGAGGGCTGTAGAGGACCAAGTTCCCCAGAGCTACTTGCTGGGAGAAGTACTGGATTGGGAACAGAGTTCTTGATCTCTAGAGAGCAAAAGAGAAGAAATATTAACCACAAATAAGAAATCAGAAAAGAGCTTTGAATAAATTTTCAAGGTTTTGGATCACTATACATGCACAGATTAGATGCAGATACACTCGCCAATTACCAGATCCCTGGGAGACACTATAAAATTAATTTTCCATAGGTGAAGAAAGACAAGCTAGAAATGCTGCCTTAGCAACATTACTTGCTCATCCATATATTATCATGAAAGAACTTCATTAGCAGATTCTCTGACAACTGAGACATCTCTGTGAATCTTTCATTTCTCCCCTAGCCCACAATTCCCACTCTTCCTGAACAATGAGAAGAGTAAAATGCCTATGATAAAATCTGGTAAACTGAAAAAAGTGTATGTCCCACTGTATTGAATTAAAATTAGAGGAAAATGAATAAGCCAGCAATTTAATTGTAAATGCACATGAGAATATGCACCACTCCCCAGAATAATTGACAATATTAAATATCAATATCCATATTATTTTTAATAAATTTTAATAAATATTTTATTCTTGAAATTTGTTCATAAAAACCTATTTCAAATAAAATAATTGAATTACGTCTGGCAATTATATGAACTTGGTCTTTAAGATTCTATATGAGAGAGTGGTTAAAAACAAGAAACAGCAACTGACTTCATTTTTATTTAATGTCTTTTCATTTATTGATAGAAATAACTGTACAGTTGCATAATGAAACTTATTAATTTAAACTTATCATAGTCTCCCACTCCTATGGACAAAGTACATTGGGAAAGACAAAGTACATTGCACTCATAGTTGTCTTTATTTTAGCTTACTGTTGCTGTCCAAGGTACTATCAGTGGTATTACATAACCCCAGAGGTGGTATTCAGCAGATTCTGACCAGTTCTGAACAACTGGTAGCAGAAATTTTGAGTAGTTCAGAGAACCGGCAAATACCACCTCTGACTGGAGATTTTACAGTAACCTTTTCCTGCCACGCCCACCAAGCCACGCCCACAGAACTGGTAGTAAAAAATAAATGAATCCCATCACTGTATAATCCGCATTAAAGATTGTGTTCAATTGCTATGTTGATGTAGCATTTGTTTGGAAGAATGTGAATCATCTATGGGCCTAGATTTCAAATTTGGGCAACATATAACTTGTTCAATATTAAAACTTCTGATTAATTTCATGAATATGTTATAGACAAAATGACAAAGAATCTCAACTATTTTGTAGCACAAACATTAATGATCTACTATTTTCTATTTCATGGATTATCATCATTTTTAATGGTATGAATATGTAGGACAAGCTATATTATTATAGTTGTTAAAGAAAGACTTGGCAATTGATACTTAACCAAGGAATCTGGCAAACTAAACCAAATGATAAAAGATATGAACACATAGATATACCATGTCTGCTGCATAGAAGCCAATAAATGCATTTCATTGCTACTTTATCTATATAAAGTGTGCATCTGTTTAATACTATTTATTAAGTTTGTTTTTAATAAGTCTAATTACCATTGTCTTATCAGTTCTTTATTAAAGATCACAACTTCTTTAATTGCTTTGTCAATAGCCTAGACAGATTGTTTTACTGCTTGATTTTACATGTGTTATTTGTTCAATTAACCAAGATAACTTAGGGCAATCAAACCCAGTTCTAATGTTTGTGTGTGTGCATGTGTGTCTTTGCTTATTATTTATTTACTGGATTTATATTTTTCCTATCCCCATGAAATCAGTGTGCTGAATTCATAATGCTTCCTCTCTCATTTTGCTCGTTAATAAATTCTGTGGAAAAGGTTGGACTGAGAGAATAACTGGCCCCCATCATCCAATGCTTTTTCTGATGACAGACTTGAGCTGGCATCCACATTTCAGATCCAACGCCTTAACTATCATGTGATTCTGACTCTTCATTATATGTGGATTTTCAAATCAAAACTTTGAATTCAGAGCCCAGGAAAGGTTTCTTTAAAAAATAAAATAAAATACTCAGCACATCATGGATTTTCAATATATACATATATTTAAAACGTGTACTTCTAAATCCTTAAAGAGAATTGTAGCTGTATCGAACATCTATTTATAAAGATGAGAAGAGTATCTTTTGCCTTCTGCACATTCATATCAAAATACTGTGTGAATACTTTTATATTTCTGAATTATCTTCTGTTAATTTGGCAAAAGCACTCCAGTTCTTCTAAACCATAATGTTCAGCTTCTGTTCTATTTTTCATATAGAGATTTGCTGATGCATCTCACATTCCAGCACTGCAATTCTAGTCCTGGGCCCTCTCAACTTGTTACTATGGAGACTGGACTCAGCCTGACTGAAGCCTCCTCCTCCTCCTTCTGTACCCTAGCACAGTCAGTTTTGTCAAGCCTCATAAACTCTTCAAGTCATAATTCCCTGTGCTCTGGCTTCTGAATTAGTCCAAGGAACAGAAACTGTATATCATTAACATTGCACCACCTATAGTATCACTGTGCCTTTTTTTTTTCAATTCTCTCCCAAGCAAAATTGGATAGAATCTTGCATAAATGAAATAATTAAGAGGGTAATTATTATCCTTTTCACAAAAGCTTAAAAATTCCTAGCAAAAGGTTCTGGTAATCTATTTGTCAGTGCACAGAGTTCTCATATTCTGTACAAATAGTATTTTAATAATGTTCTCTGTAAAGTTAATAAATTGAGAAAAAACATATCTTGTTCTCCTTACCAAGGAAAGGACATATGTCTTATCATAGAATAGGTGTGTGAATTCTTATATATTTGAAAAGTATAAGCAGAGGACACTTGATAGGCGTTTTGCAGAAAACTGAAACTCTTGGGTCTAGTTGAGCTAATCTTTATGACATGTTTAAGGATACAGCTATTGAGTTGGAAAAAATCAGTCATGTCATCAGTCCATCTGGAATCCATGTTATAATAATCAACAAGAAAAAAAGCTAAGTTATCAATTCTGGTGAATAGCAGGAAAAAAGTCATGTAAAGATAACCACTAACACAACATGCTTTTCTAGAAGATGACCAAGAAGACAACATATGGGTTCTAGTACAAAATATTTTCTTCCATTGTCTCATGGATAGAAATCTCAAGTACAAGAAAATTAGATGTAGCGAATATAAAACAATATGAATAGGAAGGAAATGTTACTGTCAGAAGTAATATTTTCTTTCAATCTCTCATAGATAGGAAGTCTAATCTTATGTACAAGAAGGTTAGATGTACAGCATACAATATACACAAGAAGGATAGAAAGCTTGGCTATGAAATTCATGAGCAATTGTACTAGCAGGGTCTAGGACTCTTAGACTCCTACCCTTGGCTGCACCTGCTTCTCCTCCAGGGTCCCGCCTTTATGCATTAACCTCTAGCATTTTTCCTTGGCTGGCTCTCCCTCACCCATCTGTACTGACCAATGGGCCATAGCCCCTCTGTCCCACACCCTTCAGAGCAGCGTATTCACAAAAACACCATTTGTCTCAGGCCTTTGGCTCACAGGACAGTTAGCCATCAGGCAGTTGGCTAACTGCCAATGCTGGCAGCCAGAAGCCATGGTGTGATTGATCACAAGGGCTGGAGTGTAGCATACTAAGACTGACTGAGCTAGTTTTCACTCCAGTCTGCACTTTCGGCGGGAAGCCGGAGCACTCCCATTGGCTGATGCCGTTTGACATCCGGCTATAAAAGGGAGCTGTCAAACGGCATCAGCTGTTGTTACCTTATAAGCAAGCAACCCTCTTCGCAACTAATAAAGTGACAGCTGAAGTTCGTTCCTGTTGCCTCACTTATTCCGCCGCTACTCAACAGGCATGGCCTATGAGAACTTCCTTTTTCTGGCTTCTGGTGGACTTCCAGAGCCCTGGGGAGCCCAATTATGCCCTCTCAAGGGTCCACAGCCTCCCCCAGGCTCTAGAGGCCCTCCAGAAGCTGGAAACAGGTCCATTTCCAACTTCCAGAAGGCCCATTTTCCGCCCTCCCAGAGCCTCCACACGGACGCTGCACTTATGGACTCCTGGGAGTGGCGGAGTGGGGTGGGCAGTTCCAGCCAGTCGGTTGAAATATCAGTGTGATGAACCAAATGTAACTTTAACTTCCAGTTCACCCGAATCAGTCTGAACCGGTAGAATCCCACCCCTGACTGTGGGACAATCTAGTCTATCCTTCTCCAGTACCACTGGCTTTCCTGGACGGGTTTAACAAGTTTTTTTTTCTCTCTCTCTCCCTCCCCCTCTCTCTTTGTGTTCTACTTTTTCTCAACTTTTTGTTTCTTCTATCCTCCTCCTCCTCCACCACCCCACCAAAGTTTCTCTTCTGCATCTCCTTCATCTCTCTACATTTTCTATTATTTTCTACAAGTGTATTTGCTATGCCTTTCAGCCAGATTCCTTTTAAAGGCCTGGCATCCTAAATGAGAGAATAGCAGGGGCATGAAAAGCAATTTGGAGAGGGAGAAAGCCCAGGCATTTTCTTTGGCATGCATCTTTCCTCCTACACACTCTATATAAATTTATATATTAAATTATAATTTTAAAATGCACAGTTGTTTATATTTTGGGAAGAAACAAAACCATGTAATAGAACTGGATTTTGTTATATTGTTGAATGCAAATGCTATTTGAATTTTCTCAGAGTCCTACACAGCATTTATTGTGGTGGCCTTGAAACCACAAATCCACATATTCTGGGTCTTTTGCTTACATGTTTATGTGCAAATTAAAAAATAATAATGCAACTGCTTATTACAATCCTCTGCTTGCAGTGTACTACAGCAAACCTCTATGTCACTTCTTAAGGGCATAATTAGCTGTAAAACATTTCTTAGTTGATATATTATGCTCTTATCTTGGATGCTTTAATAAAACAATAATGATGAAGCTTGAGGCATTTTTTCACAGAATTTGCACATTCTAAGAAAACATTTGTCAATTAAGAATCTAGACACTAACACAAGATTAAAGTAGATGAACATGATAATAGTAAAATTTAGACCTTGTAGCCCTTCAGGGCTTTCACTTTCCTGTAAACTTCAAGTATGCTTATAGTTACAATTAATACATTTATATTTTTCCAATGATGTTTCTTTATATCAAAATCCAGATTGCAAATTTGCAAAGGAGGATCCATATCCTCCTCCATCTCTATATTATAAACAAATATTTAAATATGCTAAACATCTATATTGTTTTTACTCATAATAATAACTACAAAACTACTTTTGTAGAATTCAAGTCTGATTCAACTTTTCAGGCCACTTGATGACAGGGAATTATAATATTATATCTGAAGATGGCAAATATTCAATGCCTATGACATTTATTGTTAAGGTATTAGGATTTAAGAACAGGCCAGCAGTCAGTAACTGTGCAATGCTGCGAAGTTGATGTAAGTCTGGCTGATGTAACAAGAATGGTTCAGCAGAATATGGGTATTTCCCTTTAAGGCTGGAGAGTAAAGTTTCCCTTAAGAGGTGTGTCTATAAAAGGCAGCCATTAGAGGATGTGGTTCTTTTTCCTTATGACCAGTATTCAGTGCAGATGTTTTCCGTGTGTATGGAAGAAAAGGTTGCTTGTAAAGATATTTTGCTACCATGTTTATTATCTGTATATACCTGTTGTATATTAAACCACTGTTATAATGTCTAAGTCTCTATGTGCTGTGTGTTGCTCCTGGGTTGTTTCATAAAGGGAGTCATGCTGTCAAACAATCTGACACTTGATGGTTCTTTCTATCTCTCATTTAGTTATTTTAAGGCCAAAGTGTTTATTTATGGCTTACCCAGTTTCTTGTGGAACTTCAGTTCAACTCCCTTTCAACCAAATTAAAAGCTTCCTTGTGTATCTTCTTTGTGCATTATATTATAAAGTTCCAACTTCAAATTGCCTATATAAATCCAATTATTGTTAGATTATTAAACTTCACTAAGCTGCATGGCTAGTAGGCTTAGAATAGGGTTCTTAGCAGCTCAAATTCCAACTTTATTTATTTAATCAATAGCTTAATCAATAGCTGTCAATCTCACCAAAGTGACTCTGGATGGCGAACAAGAATCGGATATAGCAGAACTTCTGCTGATGATCTTCGTCACCAGACGGGTCTCTGCAAGCTCTGCGGGTCCCGTCTTGGCTCTTTTGCTGGAGTGCCCCAGATCGGACGATTTTGGGGCTAAGTCTGCCCCATAGAGGCAGACGAAGAGACGAGGCTTCCAGGGGGGGTGTTGGAGAGCCGCATCTCTC
>JANHFN010004078.1:34622-47147 GCA_032468175.1 Toxicocalamus goodenoughensis | reverse complement strand
ACATACATACATACATACATACATACATACATACATACATACATACATACATACATACATACATACATACATATACAAGGTTTAGCTAGACTCTGATTCATTTACAGGTAGTCCTCAACTTACAGCACAATTGAGCCCCACATTTCTGTTGTTAAGTAAAACATTTCTTAAGTAAATTTTGCCCCATTTTACAACCTTTCTTGCCGTTGTTAAGTAAATCGCTGCACCCGTTAAGTTAGTCCCATGGAATCTGGATTCCTTGTTGACTTCACTTGTCCGAAGGTTGCCAAAGGGGATCATGTGACCTTGGGACACGGCAACGGTCATAAATATGAAACAGTTGCCCAGCGTCTGAATTTTGATCAGGGAATGTTAGAAGAAACAGTCCTTAGTGTGAAAAACTATCGTAAGTATGAAAAATGGTCATAAATCACTTTTTTTAGTGCTTTGAACCGCCACTAAATGAACTGTTGTAAGTGAAGGACTGTCTGCATTATATAAATTGAAATATTCAGATTAGTTACCATTTTCTTCTACACACGTTCTTATTTGCCTCAACATTCCTAAGTATTGTAATATTTTCTCAAGAGAAAAAAATGTGAATGGCCTATGAGGGGCCAGACTTTGGTACACCCCTGGTAGAGGAACAAAATATCTGAAATGTGTTGTGTTGTGTTTAGTTTAGTTTACTATACTATACTATACTTTATTGTCATTGCCCCGCGTACAATGAAATTAAATAACATCTTCAGTGTACATTATAACTATAAAAATAAAACACAAACACACATCCTTTGCATTCTATATAATTGAATTGAAAACCCCTGATATTGCATTCATATTGCACTATACAATATGAATTCATACCATTCAATAGAGTTACTGCCCTGGGATAGAAGGTGTTTTTCCCCCCTTCTTAACAGAGATAGTCCTTGACTTACAACTGCAGTTGAGCCCATAATTGCTGTTGCTAAGTGGAGACATGCGTTAAGTGAATTTTGCCCCATTTTACAACTTTTCTTGCCACATTTGTTAAGTGAATCACTGCAGTTAAAAACATGGTTGTTAAGTGAATCTGGCTTCCCCGTTGACTTGGCTTGCCCCGAGCCACTGCAACCTTCATATATATGAGTCAGTAGCCAAATGTCTGAATTTTGATCACGTGAGGTGCTACAACGGTCACAAATGTGAAAAATGGTCATAACTCACTTTTTCCAGTTGCATTTTGACTTCAGTCGCTAAATGAATGGTTGTAAGTTAAGGGCTACCTCTATGTGCAGGTATTTTGTCAGAATGGGAACACTCAAAATATATTAGCAATCTGAAATAATATGATTGTTTTGTTTCTCTCTCTCTCTGTGTGTGTGTGTGTGTGTGTGTATACATTGTTACAGTACTCTTGAGTTCTGCAACAGTAATTGCATTAACTGGTTTTTGTGGTAAGAGATCTGAAATAATCCCATCTTTGTGAATCTATTAAACTGGATTAATATTAATGGCTTGTCTAGTGGGGTTATTTTCAGGACTGCATTTTTTATAAAAGGAAGTTCTTTGCCAATGAAAATAATCACTATCTGGACAACCTGATAAAGGTTGATTAAATGACTGAAATGTTTTTGTGCTCTGAATGAATAGATTTGATTGCATTAGCTTTGGCACCATCATTTGTGCCAAACACAAAAATCAAGTCACGGAATTTAAGGCTTGAGGTACCTTCTAATGTTGAATATCTACAATATCTGTCAGGGGAAAATACACACACATACACACACACTGTGTATACATGCATACACACACAGCTTTTATATATATATAGCATTTATATATATAAAAAAAGTCTAGGGCTAAGAGTAGATATTCTATAGCCCATGCTATTACTATCAACCTGTTTTTATTTTATTTTAAAATCAACTTTGGAATTTAAGGCTTGAGGTAAATTCTAATATATTTGACAATCCAGTTTGAATATCTACAATATCTGTCAGGGAAAATATATATATATAAGTCTAGGGTTAAGAGTAGATATTCCATAGCCCGTGCTGTTTCTATCAACCGGTTTTTAATATATGTATATATACATGTATATAAGGCAGTTGGGTAGCCATTGTTTTTTCTGCAGGCCTATTTATCCTCTGAAATCTGTGTCTGTCCTGTTGGGTTACAGAACCAAACCAGACAGTTATAGAGGTGCAGATGATAGACTCAATAATTCCTCTGTAGAACTATATTAGCAGCTCCTTGGTCAGTTTGAGCTTTCTGAGTTGGCGCAGAAAGAACATTCTTTGTGCTTTTTTGATGATGTTTTTTATGTTAGGTGTCCATTTTAGGTCATGTGATATAGTAGAACCTAAAAATTTGAAGGTCTCTACTTTGATACTGTGTTGTCTAGTATTGTAAGAGGTGATAGTGTAGGAGGATTTCTTCTAAAGTTTACCACCATTTCTATGATTTTGAGTGTGTTCGGTTCCAGATTGTTCTGGTTGCACCACGAGGCAAGTTGTATAACCTCCTGCCTGTATGCAGATTCATCATTGTCTCAAATGAGACCAATCGTACATCCTGATAAATCATCCATTAATCATGGAAAATGTGCCTTGATTTTCTGATCCACTTTAAATTTTTACGATTAGCAATACCTTGCTCCTGAATTAACTAATGAATTTAAGAATTAGCCCTACTTTGTCCCAAAACTTTTAAGCACATTTCACAACTATACTATGCAGATTTTCTTCTTGAGACATTTTGTCCATCCCCATCAGTGGTAGGATTCAAAAAATTTTTACTACCGGATCTGTGGGCATGGCTAGGTAGGTGTGGCAGGGGAATAATACAACCTCTGCTCCCCATTCAAGTACATACAGAATCAAATTGATTAGTATAAAACATTGCATTTATTTCAGTGGATTAAAGGAAACATAATTTCATATATGTTTCCTTAAATTGTGTGATGCCATCTAGATGGTCCTTTGTAAAAGAACATAGGATAGGAAAATTCTTGTTATTGCTAAGAAAGAGCCTTTAGCTAATCAGCACGAGTCCTAGTGCAATGTTGTTGTTTTTTCAGAAGTTTGTGGTTCTATAGACAGACAAGTGGTATTGATGACAAAATGTACACATTTTCTAAAACATATTTTTAATATATTAAGATTCTTGCATACAAGGTGTTCCTTAAAAACACACATGCTGTTTGCTTCCAACATCCTATTTTGTATTCTCTATCTCAGGGGTGTCAAACTCGTGGCCCAAGTGCTGGATGCGTCACATGGTGGCCCCGCCCCTGCCTAGTTTAGCAAAGGGGGGGGAAAGTCCCATTATGTCACATGACACTGCCATGACGACACACGTTTAACACCCCTGCTCTATCTGTACTTGAATTCTTAAAGTACACAAAAAGAGCAATGTTTATGGAGAATCTATATTGCTTCTATTCATTGGGGGAAAGTATTACAGCAATGAAAGGGGACAAGAAGATTCAGACTGATCAAAGCATTGTGATGCATGCCACTCTGGTTTTCTGTGTCAAAAGCATGAAGATCCTGCAGATAGTGTAAGAAATGTGACATGTTGAAGAAAGTTGTTAGGGTATACAGTATTTCTTTCACTTGCACCAAAACAAAATCTTGGCATCAAGGAACAAGATTTCACTTCCACCCAGAGGGAAGAAGAAAAGAAAGATTCATCTTGAAAATGGAAATTCATCACAGTACTGGGTTTCACCCTTATACAAATTTGTTGTCTTGGACCAGAAATCTGCACATTGCATTTTACTATTTTGAGACAGTTTTTGTAAAAGCGTATGTCTGTATAAGTATCCTTTGGCATTTTAATCAAATGAGTATGACATTTTCAGAATCAGGATTTTAGATCAAATCAGGGAATCAATATTTATTGCAAACATAACATATGAATATAATTAATGGGATACTCTTTTTCATACTAAAATTACAAAATGGTTATGTTATTGTGTGTCCATAATGGATTAATAGAGTTTCATGTTGAGCATCCAAAATTATGAGATTCAAAATCATACATAATAGTATTGTCATTAGAGTTGGTTGTGCTTTTTCACTTTATCATTGAGCAGTTCTATCTTGGACCACACTGTGTTTCAGTCGATGTCAAATATATTTAGCTCACCTTTGCCTTGTTAGTTTCTTAAAGGAATCCATATTAGGAAAAAAACCTGAACTGTTTGAATCAATATCTGATTCTCAAAGAGCCATAACCTTATGTTTATGTTATTGTTAACTAAAGCTCTTTGGCTCATAGTAAATATTGTTGCCAAGTCTAATGAAATATATTTCCTAAGATCTTTCATCCATCAGGAAAGAAAATGTTTATTTTCATCCAAAGTAAAATTTTTCACTTCACTGTCATTTCAGAGTGAATATAATTCACTTCAGTGGCCCATTTGTGGGATGTGATGTGTATGAATTCTCAATAGGATGGAGGAAAGAAGGAAGAAAGGAAAGACTGATAGATGAAGAAGAATGGATATTGATGATACTGTAAAGGGACCCTAGCTGCTCCAAATAGGTGATCTAATATTGTGCTATGCATGGTTTAATACTACCCAATACATTTGCAGAATGGTTGCCATTATTATAACAAAATGCAGGCAATATCATTCTACACATGATTTGACATAAGCGTTTTTATTGCTTAAGTCAAATGACAAAATAACATCCCACTCCATATACTAAGATTAACTTGACTGACAACAGAATTCTATTTCAAAAATAGCAAGACTATAGCATACCAAAAAGATCGGCTTAGCATACAGGTATGAGATACCAGTAATTCATACTGCCCATATGCTGCCTAAGGGAGATAGCATATTTATCCTTACATCTCTTTCTTTTTATGTTATTTTTTTTCTCCAAACATTAACCCACTCCCCTGAAAATTTGCTACAAAATAGGAGATTTTACACCATTAGGAAGTGAACTACCCATGACGTGATAGAAATTTCTCCCAACACCATGAATTTCTGTACTGTCTCTGACCCAAGAGAAGAGAACTTAAAATCAATCTAGATCAACCCATTGAATCACTGCTGCAATGAGATTAAGCAGGTTGAGAAGGAATACTCATTGTCAGAATCCTCTTATTCACTCTTGTGACCCCACTTCCCCAAATCATGAGCATTGATGCACATTGAACAATCTGAAATCCAGTTAGATTTATCTCAGTCATAGAAATTCCCATTTCCTTAGCCAGAACGTCCAAGGATGGATAAGAGCATGGGTGGTCCAATGTCACTGAAGTTCTACTGATCAAAATAAGATCTAATAATCTGGGACCTAACTCTGTATCTATACAATATGCATTAATACTTTAATATAAAGGTAAAGGTTCCCCTCGCATATACGTGCTAGACATTCCTGGCTCTAGGGGGCAGTGCTCATCTCTGTTACAAAGCCGAAGAGCCAGCACTGTCCAAAGATGTCTCTGTGGTCATGTGGCTGGCATGACTAAACAATGAATGCACACGGAATGCTGCTACCTTGCCACTAAAGTGGTCCCTATTTTCTTACTTGCATTTTTATATGCTTTCGAACTACTACGGTGTCAGAATCTGGAACAAGTAACAGAAGGTCACTCTGTTAAACAATGCTAGGGATTCAAACCATCAAATTGCTGACCTTTCTGATTGACAAGTTCAGCATCTTAGTCAGTGAGCCATCACCACACTTTAATATAACACATTAATATAATTAGCAACACTTTAATTATTCGTAACTGCAAGTATATATATATATGCATCAACATGTCTATATTGAATGCAAAATTGCATCCTTTAACTTATCTCTCTTTGTTCTCCACAAATGCTGGCCTTAACTTAGTGGTCCTCTGTTGCATCATATATTTGGACAGAGCTCAGAGAATGCACTATTACCTAGGATTCAAAGTGACACCTATATATATATCTGCCCAGGGCAAAATATAACAAAATGATGACAATGAAAGATAAGGCTGAGGTAAAAAAAAAATGTTGATAGGTATCCATTCTTTATCCTGTCAAAATATTTTATTTGTCTGGGACCAAAGAGTACATACATAGCATTTTTGGCAAATTAACAGTAAAAAAACAAAAAAACAAATCTCTTTCTTCCTCCTTGTTTCATCTGTTCTTCCTTACAAAATCTTACAAAATAGAATCCATGAGGTTTAATACTTCCAAATTTCAAAATCAAAACTTTGACTTATGATTAGAAACATATGTAAGTAAAGTGAAAAGGAAAAATAAATATAGAAATGTAAACAATAATAAAATTCAGCATTATATTCTGAACTAATTTTAAATGTTCTGAATATTAAAAATGCATGAATGATACATTATAAAGAAAAACCAAGCAATATTTTATTAGAAAGAATTTTAACTAGAATAACTGAAGGTGATGATAATTGCTTTAAATCACAAATGTCCATTAGGCAAATACTGTATATCTGTAAGTCAAGAGCCAGTAGTATCTCCAATCTGTGAACCTTTTATTTCAGATACTTTGGGCAGACCACAAATCTAACCTCTTTTGTTGTAAGGATATAAGGAAGGACAAAAAATGGCAGGAAAAAAGACAATCACAAGCAAAAGTCATCATTTTGTCTTAGGATGCCTAGAAATTATACTTCAGCAACAAACTGAGAAAGTGAATTGAGAATAATCAGGAGGTGCTTCTGGTAATATTACTTAGAGAAGAGAAAAATTGAAAGAAAATCCTTTGCTTCTGGTTTAGTCACAATATGATTTCAGCCAATCAGGAATCATGTTCCAAACATGGATGATAAAACAATAGCTACAAGGTTTGATTGTGCTGATATCACTAGGAACATGCACATTTAATTGAACAGTATGCATGCATAAGTCACAATTATGTAATTAAACAGGAGAAGAGGGGTATTCTATTTTCTTTCTGGCACTGTTTAAAACAAGTTTTTGTGAAAAAAAAATAAGTGTTTCAATTCTACAATAAAAAAACTATAATAAAAAATGAAAAAATAACTCTTCTTATTTGTATTGGCTTCTCCATAAGAAAAATCTTATATTGGTGATATTGGTGTCCTTGGCAATAAGTTTGGGATCTCTAGCCAAAAGAGATGGGTTTTTCTATTGGTAACTGTAGTGTAAACAAATAACATGAGAAGGTTATTCATTCCTTACTACATGGAGCATCTTGGATAAAAGCACCAACTTTGTTTTTGCATGCATGATTTACAGAATAAGTCTCATATAATCAGTGCATCTGTTTGCAACTCAATGCTTAATTTGCAGTTATTTGTAGCTCAAAATGTATCTGTGCTATGTAATTCTGCTCCCATTAGACTAAAAGACCTGATTACATTTTGAGCCAAGCTTTTCAGTTGGTAAAACACTAAAGGCCCACTGTACAAGTTGATGATTATGAGCTACTCTAGATGGCCTGCATGATTTCGACTCAAGCAAGAACATTAAGTGCCTCTGGTTGTCAAACTCTTAGAATAACAATGATAATGGCTATATTTTTTTATTTATTTTTAATTATTTGTGTTCTGCCTTTATTATTTTTACAAACGACTCAAGGAGGCAAACATATCAACATACCTTCCTCCTCATATTTTCCCCACAACAACAACCCTGGGAAATGAGTTGGGCTGAGGGAGAGTGACTGGCCCAAAATCACCCAGCTGGCTTTTATGCCTAAGACAGCACTTGAACTCATGGTCTCCTGCTTTCTGGCATAGTGACTTACCTACTTTAAAAATAATTAATCACATACCTAATCTTTTTTTCAGATAGTATTTCCCTTTCAAATATAAGGCAGAAAAAGAGCAAAACCAGCAAACAAAATGATAGAAAGAATGATAAGAACATTTCTGACCCATAGCCATTTTGTATTCAAGTCTGAAGATAATGAGATAATAGACAGATTTCCCTTTGATTAAGGCTCTTTCTTAAATTCTGAGCAAAGCTCAAGCAAATCAATGGTTGCTTAGCAAATATGTCTGAAACTGATACTGACACAGCTATAATTCTCCATATGCCAACAGCTAATGGTTATTACACAGAATGTCTGAAAAACAATAATAATAATGGCAAATTTATTCATATTTATTTAAAATATTGAATGAATAATAAATGAATATGAATGAATTAGTAACAACTTTGTCCAATGTCAGACAATTTGTTTATTTTAAAAATGCATTTTTTATATTTTTTCTACAAGTCCCTGAAGGTAATATGTAGTAACACCATTATGAAACAAAAGTAAAGAAAAGAAAGATTGTACAAATAGAAGTAGGAGAATAAGCAATGAAATTATACATGAAAAATGTTATTTAAACTGCTTCCACAATTGTGATAAAAATAAGAGTAGTAGTAATCAGTACCATCTTTATCAAATTAATAACTAAAAAGTAGCTCTACATCATCATGTTTGGAAGATATGAATAATGAATGAATAAATAAATACATCTATGAATAAATAGAATAGAGTCATAGGGCTGGAATTTGACCTCAGAGATCTTCTAGTCAAACTCCTTGTCAAGGCAGGAGACCTGATATCATCTGAGGCAAATGGTTATCCAATCTTTTCTTGAAAACCTTCACAGACCGAGCACCCACAATTCTGGGAGGCAAGTTCTTCTAATTAATTGTTCTGTCAGGAAATATGTCTTTAGTTCCATTTTAAATCTCTCTTGAACAGGTTACATCCCATGCATTGCTTCTTGTCCTACCTTCAGGTGCTTTGGAGAATAAGTCAACCCCTCTTTTTGTGACAAGAATTGGAAGACAGTTATCATGTCACCCCTAAACCTTCTCTTTGTTAGGCTAGACATACCTAATTTCTTTAATAATCATTGAGAGCACAATCTTATAAAAGTCTACTCAGAATAAAGCTCTGAATTCAGTGGATTGTACATAGGATTGTTATTGGTTGCAAGAATGGGCAATAATTGTTTCCTTCATACCTTCCTTATGGAATTTTCAGAAGGCTGGGCAAAGTTGAAATATTATTTGTCTTTCACATGACGCTAGGACTGCACAAATTTGGGGAACAAAATAATAATTTTCTTCCAATAGATCTCCCCAATGTCATCTAAAAGTGCTTTTCCTTTGATAGTCAAATTTCATTTTCCTTTATTCTGAGTCTATTTAAACTATTTAGGGCAGATTGAGAATCCATTAAGCATTACTTAAACTCAGAAGTAATGTTACTCCCTCAGTCTTAAGCTAATTATATACTTTAGTCCTGGGATGATATATTGTTCACACTGAGCAAGGAAGAATTTGGTTAGAATCCTACCTTATTTGTTTTGCAGTGAAATAAGAATGAGATCGATATAGCTGGACCAGCCCCGTTTATCATGATTGAGATGGTTGATTTTGTCCTACCAGTTTGGACTAGTTGATCCTGATTCTATCATTCCAAACTGTCAATTGCCTTTTGTTAACATGGAAATGCAGTCTTTTGTTATACTGACTATAGTTCAGTTCCAGACGTTTTTTCCCCCCACACTTCCTACAATTTCACAACTGTCTTGTTCCTTTCAGCCTAGACAACTGATGGTTGTTGACATACCTGACGTATACTGGTTATAAATACAATAACATTGAATAATAAATAGTGAGAATGGAATATAGGCAATTGCAATGAAAGGTATTAACCTATAATAAACATGGTGAAAATGTAATAGTGTATTCTGTAAAGAAATTGAAAAATGAAGCTGTAGATACAGATAGCATAAACATGCTTTACCTATGCATTGACTCTGTGACTGGTTTAACATATACAGTACTAGATCTGTTCAGATGACTGGGAAAATGTCAATAATATTTCTTCTACAACGAAAAGGGAGTAAAAGTAAAAACTAAAGGAGATTAATTTGTTAAATTTGCTGTTAAATTGTTATCAAAAGGTGCAAGGCTGACAATGAGCAAAATTTCAGAAGTGCTATGTGAATTTAAATGTGAAAGATGGTGTTCAAAATAGTTTTCTCTCTCTCTCTTCTGAAGACTAATCTTCAACAAGTCACTGAGAAATGCATGAATATGAGAAATGAAGATTGATTGTTGAATGCAGTAATATTGGTACATGATAAAATTACCATAGGATCAAGCGTTAACAAATGGTTTGACACTAACCAGGTAGGAAGGCAAAGGTGTACAATGTTCCCTTTTGGGCAATATGTTTATGGAAAAAATACAAAAATGTTTATAATGACATTATAACTTTATTGAATGTGAATGTATATGCACTATTTTGCAGGTAATACAATGTTGATGATTATCAGGAAATTTAAGCGACTCAATGAGGAACATGGATCTAAAACTTAATAGATCAAAATCATGGTTATGTCACAGAAAAATTGAGTGAATGATTAGAACTTATACAGAAAAAGCTACTGTAGTTAGATAATTTTGAGCATATTGATAAATATATAAATGTGATGATGGCACAGAGATAACACAGGCAGTTGGCAGTTCAAACCACCCCTTTATTGCTCCAAATTTCCCCAAATGCTCCCACATTTCTGGCAAGTCCCAAAGCAAAGTGATGAACATCCCCCCGCCCACAAGCAGCTCTGGCTACAAATAGTCCAGCCCAATGTTGTGAGAACCACAGCAGCAAAGCAAGAAATCCAGCAGGGCTAGTTGTGGAGTCTAGGGAACAAGTGAGCATGGCAAGTAACCCAAAAATCCAGAAAAAATGGAAGGAATCCAGGAAACTTCAAACATCTGCATTCAACACTCCCTTAATTCAGCATTTGTTCCTGAATAGTGCCCCTCTCCACAGCATCTCAGTCCCCAGGTGTGCCTTGTGAAGAGGGGTGGGGTGCTCTTCAGTGGTGGGATTCAAACGTTTTTACTACTGGTTCTGTGGGCATGGCTTGGTGGGTGTAGCAGGAAGGTGTGGCTTCTGTGGGTGTGGCTTGGTGGGTGTTGAAGGATCTGTAAAATCTCCAGTCAGAGATGGTATTTGCCGGTTCTCCAAACTATTTAAAATTTCCAATGCCGGTTCTCCAGAACTGGTCAGAACCTGCTGAATACCACCTTCTTCTGAGTAGTTGGCTCAGTCTGTGCTGTTCTCCCCTTCTGTCCACTCTCTGTGCTTTGGGATCAAGAGGGGGTAGTCCTTGGTCATCACCTGAGCGCTATATCATGTTCGCTGTTTAGCCTGTCCTGGTCATCCTGCCTACCTTCTTCCCTGCCTACATGCCGACCCAATCCTGAAGGGCCCTGGCCACACTGGGCCTGCTCCTCCCCATTTTCCTCCCAAGTCAATGAAACCACCCCCTCAATCTCCGTCAGCTCCAGATCTGGCTCGTCTTCCGCCACAGATTCAGGCTCTGATGGGGGCATGACACTCGGTCACCTTGAGGAGGAGTCTTGACAGGGCACAGAATTTACTTTCATTTCCCCAAACATTCCACCTTCATTCCCTTTCCCCACAGCTTACGGTAGTCTGTCACCAGATAGCAGGAAAGCACAAGCAAGCATATGGTGGCAGGTGACATTTAGTGTAGATTTAGTTATATATTCTTATTTATTTCATATGCTTAATTTCTTTGATCTACAATTTTTTACATCATTTCTGCACTTTCTGCAATGCTACTTACCCTGAAAAAGAAAAGTATGGTGCCCATCTATATGTTTATACACATGTTTAGTTTTCGTATGAACACAGCTATTGTTTGCAAGCAGTATTATAAAGCCCTGTTTCTCTTCTTACCACAAACAGCTAGCAATTACTATATGCTATACATTATATATTATTAATGTTAATATTAATAATATATACATTATTTCTCTATGAAAATTCATTGAAACATGATTTTGTTTCAATTAATTACAAACAGATTGTAATTAATTTTTCTTTTTTAAAAAAATATTGTTAATTGTGATTCTGTTCATATTAGTCATAAACCTGGAGGAAACAATAATTAACAAAGAAAACAGATATTGCAGTCTAGGAGATAATTTGATTCTGCAATACTGAGGAAAAACTCCACCCGCTACATTATTTTAGCAAGTGTTATAAATTCTCTCATTAATTTCTTATATTGACACCTATGAAATCTTAGAGACAAAGCTAGTAAGAGTTGAGGAATATTAAATGCCTGCAGATCTAGTCAGTGGTGGTATTCAGCCAGTTCGCACTGGTTCAGACGAACTGGTAGCAACAATTTGGCATGGGTCACCATACCGGTAGTAAGTTCTGACTGGCCACGTCCCTGACCCAGTCACCCAGTCGCCACTGGCTCACTTGGCCCCCTGCCCAATGCTTGCTCACCCTGCCCGCCTCATGCTCACCCCTTAAGGTATTTTCCCACTCCCAACAATCAGCTTTCCATACGATCAGCTGTGCCAGGATTCCCCTAGCTGTCTTATAGGAGGATTCCATGTGTAAGGACTCCAACGCTGCCAGAGTGATTATCTAGGCACTTAAGGAATGCACTGTTTCCCCCCACTCCCTTTTCTGGTACCTAAAAAGGAGCCCCCTTCCTTTTTTTGGTTTCCTGGGCCCCAGGGCAGCTTTCTGGGAC
>JANHFN010004078.1:0-13817 GCA_032468175.1 Toxicocalamus goodenoughensis | reverse complement strand
ATTGAAGACTACGAAATGGAAGCACAAAACAATTTGTAAACCAACCGGCACACTGTATGTACACCTATGGAAGATAGATTGATGTTTTTATGTTTTGTTTGTTTATGTTTGTTTTTAAAAACCAATAAAATTTATTTTAAAAAAAAGAACAGGGTTTGGAAGAAGAAGCATGAGGCCTTCATGTTCATCAAACCTTAACATATTTTAAAGTAAATCAAGTATTTTCTAAAAAGGGACAAAAAGTCCACTATCTGAAATTTCATAGTGGCATCAATGGATAATTCTTTTGTGTAAAGATGCCATTAGCATATGTCACTATGCTTAAAATCTGACCAAGCTTAGCAGTATCTCCTCTGTCTTGCACAGTCACAGAGAAAGTGAAGGAAATATATTTGTATAAAAACGTTGGCATGTCTCTAAAACAGACTGAAAAATTCTGAAAGTTGAAGTCCACACATCTTAAAATTGCTTGCTTTGAGAAACATTATTCTAGAGCAGGGCTGTCAAACTCATGGCCAATGGGACAGATGTGTTACTTACCATGCCCATGCCGGGTTTAGCAAAGAGGAAAAAAACTTGTGATACGTCATGTGATGTCTCTGTGATGCCGCACATTTGACACCCCTGTTCTAGACAATCCTAACCTTTTTTCCTGAACCTAATAAATTGGAAGGAAGCCACAGATTTTAAAATCTGCCCTTCTCTTTATTATTAATAATGCTGTTAAAATTTGTAGGTACAGTAATTGCTGTTTTTCTCCCCTCAAAATTAAACAAAACAATTATTCTACCAATGAAAAACTAGCAATAATATTTGTTCATTGTTCTGGACAAAGGAGTAAAAATCCCAATTTGTCAATAGCCTCCTAATGCTATTTTCATACTAATACCTGCAGTAATAAAAGCTTCCTTTTGGAATTAAAAATGAAGGAAAATATCTATTTCAGCTGCATTTAATTTATGTATATATGTATATATGTATGTGATGTGTGTGTGTGTGTGTGTATGTGTTTTCTCTCTCTCTCTCTCTCACACTCACACACACACTCACCAGTTGTAGGATTCAATTTTTTTTTACTGCCAGTTCTGTAGGTGTGGTTTGGTGGGCATGGCAGGGGAAGGATACTGTAAAATCTCCAGTCAGAGGTGGTATTTGCTGGTCTGTTAAACTACTCAAAATTTCCGCTACTGGTCCTCCAGAACTGGTCAGAACCTGCTGAATACCACCTCTGATACTCACCCCCCATATACACACACACATCACATCTTGGATTAATTTTGTTCTGTTTCTGTAAAACCAAAATTAAGGCTGACATATTTGGTTCTCTCAAGTATTTTTAGATCAAGATGACATGCACATTAAGCACCATTCTAGCACAATCTTCATTTACAAGAGTGCCTTGTAGGCATCCTTAGAAATTAAAAATAGTAGGTAACTACAATCAGCCTTTTTTCCTGCAAATTGTTTACTAAACTGTTTACCCTACTAAACCATTTCTTACAGTGCAGTTATTTTTTCAGCATCTTATATGACTCCTTATTGGAGAACAAGGAATAAAGAAAATATATTCTATAATCCTAGTCAACACAGATACTGAACTTGGGAAAAATTAGAAATCATGTAGTATGTATTCATTCTTCATTTGCAGGACATTTGGAGGAGCAAAGGAAAAGCTGAATAAAAAAGTTAAGATTTTGAATTTCTAAATTCTGTATAGTTAGCAAATCAATCTATGTGAATATATAAAATACACACAGTCCTGCTTAAATGAAAAGAGCTGGAATGGGATTTATGTTCTCTCCTAAAGAAACATGAACAGAATCTAAGAAGAGTAATTGAGTTGGATTCTGGCATTTGTAAATGTCAATCTATTCTGTGTTGCTAACACTTATAATTAATAGAAGAAAAACAAATGTTAAAGGCTTCTCACTGTAAGATTTGTTGTTTGATATTAATTTTTCCTACTTCATCATTTATGTCATCTAAGTTCTCACTACACTAATGTACATGTGGTAATTAATATCTTTTTTTTTACTTTCAGAATTTCCTATACAAATATGATTATAATCACAAAGACAAAAATCCTAGAACACTTTGCTCTTCTCAGAATACCACTTAATGCCTTTGAAATGACAAGTTACTGAAAATTATTTATTCATAATATTTTTATTTCATTTTCTCTCTGCTTTGAAACCAAAAGAAAAGGCAATCAATATCTGTGGTTGTTCAGAAAAAACCAAAATCCTTTGAGTTTGTCTGGAATGTCTTGTTTTGTTTTGTAACCAGTCAAGCAACTGACATTTATTGCAGAACGTTTTTTGGAAAACTGTACAAATATAGCAGCATAAGTATTTTAAAACACTTGGGATTGTTATTGTCAGGAGAATTTTGATTATATAAACAACTGATCTAGAAAGTGATTGGCTATTAATTTATTCTTAAACTTCCCACCATATAACGAATATATTCATAACCCCCTCTGAACTTAGAGATTCATTATTCAGAATCTTTGAACCATAATTCATGTTTGATTCAGACAGATTCTGTAAACAGTCCCTTGTGATTTTTTATATATCACCTCTTTATTCTGGTTTTGTAACAAAATTTATTGTACTGAAGTCAGTTTTAAAGGACTTATAATTTATTTTATTGTGTGTAGACTTGGTTTGCAATTTGATAGAAAGTGATATTAATGCTTTAAACAAATAAATACTGGAAAAAAAGAGTTCCACTAAGGGTTTTGATTGTGTTTGAGTTGAATGATCTCTTAATCATGGGACAGATAATAAATATTGCTAACATATCCAATGGCTACTTTCAATGAACCACTGAGGTACATTCTGCATATTGTATTAGATTATGTTTTGTGCTTCTGAGTTTGAGTTTTCTTGTTACTGCCAAGGAGATTTAGTGGAAAACAAGAATTAACTGCTGAGCTGTATACTCCCATTTGACTTTGCTGACTTTATTTTCTCTTTACTACACGTGAACACCAGGAAGAGGATGTTTTAATAAGAGCATGCTTAAAGAGTGATTATTTTAAAGACATGAGTGGTACAAAATATCTAGAAAAGTAACTAAAGCAGCTGTTAGCACTAATTAGTTCAGTTTTGATGCATGTGGTTATTTTATATTTAGTAAGTAACTATTAATTTCAACTTTCAAATTTTCAAGTTGTTTAAGTTTTTTGCAGTCACATAACTATATGATACTTTTTTCTGAATTATATAAAAATTTTAACTTATAGAATAGAATCAGGAGAGACCTTGTAGGTCTTCTAATCCAACCCCCTGTTGAAGCAGGTTACCCTATACTATTTCAGACAAGTGGCTGTCCAGTCTCTTGTCTGTTTGTATTTCCAGCCTATTTCTCTTTCTATGTTATGGACAAGGTATCTCAATTAACCTCAACATACTACTCCCTACACTTCCCTCCAAAAAACATTTCTGCAAAATCAGAATTAGCATTAAAAAAAAATACATTGTAACCTTCCTAACATGCTTATTTTTTATTTTTAGGCGCCTCCCTAATATGGGAGAGAATTGAAACTATTTATCTCTTCTATAGTAAAAAGAAAGTGATAAAGGCCTACACATTTATCATATAAACCTCCTGCAGTTTGGCCTTTAGACTAAAAACTAGGCAACAACAAGCAGAGAAAGTGCAGATGCAACAATTTCTAGGGGGAACAATTATAAGTCAGGCATTACAATTAATACATTAATTAAGTTTGGATTCTTGGGAAGAAGGAATAAAGGCAAATCCACCTACTTTTGACATTTTCACCAACTTTCAGTAACAAATTCCTGGTTTCCAAAAGTCAATTCTAGAGCTTGGAAAGGCAAACAAAAACTATTTAAATTTTCCTTTAAATTTTTAATAGGTTTTTTTTTCACAGAGCAGCAATGGCTCACTAAGAGATACAATTTGCAAGCCACCTATTTTTCTGTTTGAACTGGAATGTTAATTTTTTTTTCACATTATCAATTGTTAAGTTGGGATTGGACTAGAGGGAAACCTTCAACTCAAGGTTACCCTCCTAATTATCATATTCAACATCAATCCTAACCTTAATATAAGTCAAAAGACAAGACAGCAGAAATAACAGACTTATGATCACTCAACTAGCCAACAAGTTTAATCCAAAGTTGGTTGTTGTGGCTATGAAAGTTTTTACTTAGGCACAATTTATGGATTTTATATAGAAGTATGAACAAAAGTTTTAATAAGATGCACCTTTTTCTCAGGAAATTGGCATGTGTTGTTCCACATATCATTTGACAGTAAGTGGGGAAACTGCAGCATTTCTTTGGAGATAATCATTATTTCTACCCTGAAAATAACATATGAACATCCCTAAATTAGATCGGAGCAAATTATCGGGAGTCATTCAAATCCTTGTCAAGTTTCATTGTGGGTGTGAAAATCACCCTGTATAGCTGTCAGTGGAAATGAACGTACTGCATGAATGGTGTGATATTTTTGTTGTTGTTGCTTGCTTCAGTTCTTGTACTATATTTAAACCAAATGTTTTACCTGGTTTGGCAATTAAAAAAATAGCACATTTATATGTTCCAAGCACTCCATAAATGTTTTGATTCAGAACTCAAATGTTTATAGTTTAGCCTTAAAGATCTCAACATTTCTGTCTTGGAACAAACATCTGTGGAGTCTCTTATTTGTCATGAACAACATACAGAATGACTGCAGTCAATTGGCAATCATATCTCTTCTAAATTAAGAACATAAGAGTTCATTCTGGGCATGCCCATGCATTTCAAAGCAAACAGAACTTGGCTGATGCATGCAACTCAGATGTATAGACTAATAAGAAGAGACTGCAGTAGAGTAGTAACAGTAAGAGGGAGGGAAGGAAGGAGGGCCTGGATAAAAACTTACTTTCTTTCAGGGCATAACACAAACTTGAATCTACTTTCCCCCATCTAACACAATTTTATTACCACCATATCAACATTTTTCTCTGCTGCTTTCTTTTGGCTCCTTCGTTCTGAGAACACCACAAGACCACTGTCTCCAGTCAATGCTATTATCATGGATTTAAATCTGTGCTTTTAAAGGGCACTGCTCTTTAGGAAGCAGGAATTTTGCCATGGCTGAAAGCCAGCTGAATGAAGGAAAACAATGTTTTCTCAATGCTCTTCCTAAATATTGGCACACTTGTATTACATTTGAATGTGTTATTAAATGATACTGAACTGTCAGTAGTCAAAAAGATGAAAAATGTTCCATCTTCTTTTTAATTCTTCTGATGCCACCAAATGACTAATGTAAAAAAAATAGTCAAGGTAACTTGTGATAAATTCCATTTAGTCGAGATATGTTGGAAGAGGCAATCGCAGATATTCAAACTAAACTCTATGCAAAAGAGTTTAAAGAAGAATTGAATAAATATAAATGAAAGTGACAATCATAGATGAAAATAAACAAAAGCCACAATTAATACAATGAGACTGAAGAAGATTCCACTTTGGGTATTACAGGCATTGACATTTGTTTGTTTGTTTATTCATTTATCATATATCTCTCTGGTATTTTTTTTCAAATCCTTTTCTAAAATCCTACTCTTAACTATGGATTATAAATGCTTAATGTGGAACATAAATAGAGCAAATGCTCCTCAAAATATCTCATTGTTTGCAAAGTTTAAAGGTTCTGAAGACAAAATTAGGAGATGTTTTTTTTAAAAAGAAATATAAGTTAAGCACATTTGCAGATGATTTGGTGTTAACTTTGGAAGATCTGCTAGAGGAAGAAGGAACATTAATGGGAAAATAAAAATATTTTGGTATGTTATCAGGTTGTAAGATTATTCATCAGAAGGCAAATATGTTAATGGAAATGATGGTAACTAGTATTATAAAAATAATTTTGTAATACTAGTTACAAAATTAAGAAAAAAGTAATATTCTTAGTTATTACTATAACAAATATGAATTGTACATTGTACATTCTTTCAAAATAATTATGTTGAGATGAAATTAAGGCAGACATGTTAAAATGGGAATAATTAAATTGTCACTGTTGAGAATAATCTCTGTGATAAAAATGATTGTTTTGTCAAGAATGATATTTTCATTTTAAACAATACCTGTTTGACATTTGATATGCCATTTAAACAATGGAAGCATGTTACACCTAAATTTATAGGGCGAGGGGAAAATGAGTTAAATATAAAATTTTACCAGATGCAAATGAAAGATGAGGATTGAGTTTACTAGATTTGAAATTGTATTTTGCTGCTCGTTGTTTAGTCTGGATGAAATAATGGATGTACCAGATAGAGAGTTAGAAGATCATGATCTGAGGTTTGGATGGCATTAATATTTATGATAACATTTATAGATACTTATGGACAAGCCTTATTGGGAATATGAATAGATTAAACATTGTGCCTGAAAATGCCTTTCTGGATCTCAGCAAAAGAAGCATGTCATAGAAGAGAAACAGCAAAAACAAATGGATGATGTATCATGAAGTTTTGGAAAACCATCAAAGGGAATTTAAAATTAAATCAAAAGGCCAATTAATAACAGAAAGGTAATATTGTCAATGTTTTTCCCATTTACAATTATCGGAAAGATTAAAAATGAACAAAAAGTGGTATGAAGTAAGAATTTGAAGTGCAATTGTTCATAAATGGAAAATATATGATGAAGGGGTTGAAATTTACATTGTTTTGTAATCTTAAAAAAAAATTCTACAAAAAGTCTTGGGTTCTGGATTTTAGGCACATGCTATAAGTTAACCCATTTGAGGCACCTTGTTTCAAAAATGGTTGCCTATGATGCATTGTTTTGCCCAGTTAAAGGTCATGACAATGAGAATTTTAGTACTATGCAGGTAGTCCTCGACTTAAGACCACAAATGAGTCCAAAATGTATGTTGTTAAGCAGGACAGTTTTGTCACATTTTATGACCTTTTTCCACAGTTTTTAATGAATCATGGTGGTTATTAAGTTAGTAACCGAGTTGTTAAGTTGACTATGTTTGTCAGAAGTTCAGAAAAGGTGATCACATGATCTGGAACATTGTGTCTATAAAAAATACATGCCAGTTGCCAAGCGTCTGAACTTTGCACATGACCATGGAGATGCTATGATGGTCTTAAGCATGAAAAACTGTCACTTTTTTCAGTGTTACTGTAACTTCAAATAGTCACTAAATGAATGATGGCGAATTACCTGTATAGGATTACCTGTATAGAAGGAAAAGATTATGGGAAGAAGAGTAATGAGTTGTTTTTTAAATGAAATCTTATATGTTGAATTTATTTCAGTTAAATAGATTTATCCTGAAACCAGATCCTATCCTTCTCTGTTTTAAAATTTGTATTAAAACCTTTAAAACAGAGAAAGATAGGATCTGATTTCAGGACAAACCTATTTGACTTAAATCACTTCAATGTATAAGATTTGATTTTAAAAAAGAATTTATGTATTGGCTGTTATGAATAAACACCAACACTCCTACAGGTTTCATTTTTTTGCTGGTATGGGATCAATGTCACATGAATGGTAGTTTATCTATAAGATATTAATATTGACAAGTTTAATCTTGATACACTGAAATTTTCTTATTATATATATAAGATGGATTTTTCTTTTATTGTTATCTTCCATTTTTAACATTAGCTATCATTCAAGTATTGCTCTGCACCAGCTAAGAAAGGTATAATTTAAGACATTCATCTAGCACTGAACCATAGAGCAAAGCTTGAATATCTGGATAAACTAAGTATTAATGCATAAAGAGCCTAGCATGAATGAAATGTGTGAAAACATAAAGCAAAGGTAGAGAACAGTCATGCAGTTATTAATCAAGTCAAACAACATTAACTCTATCTGAGCCAAATGCAAGAAATGGAAGAGTTAGGCTTTTTGCTTAAATGTGTTACCAGATCAAATAGGAAGATATATAATTGTTCCTGTCACTCAAGTCACATGAACAGCTGAATTAAGTTTAACCATAATACCTCAGTTATTATAATAGCTCACCACAATAGACATGAACACAGCTATAGCAACCTTTGCCATACCTGATACTTAGAAAAAGATATGAAGGATGATGATGAAAGAGGATGATGAAAAACAGTGCAGTTGGGCATGCCATGATTGGTTTCTGCCTGCTATCAGCAAAACTACAATATACTCTTTGGATGACTATCTCTGGGAGTAATGCTATTCCTAAAATCCATTTAACTCATAGCCACCTGCCACATTTCATTTGGCTCCAACAATCCATTTAGTGAACTCTGTATCGATGGCTTTCATATGTAAGTGTTGGAAATCTTCCCAATCACTTTCACTTTGAGAAGCAGTTGCCGATTGCCAAGTCCCTTTCATGGTTACATGGAAAAAGTAAGCCTGACTCAGGAGCTCTTCAGGAAAAACAGTTCTTGTCATTTGATCAATTCTAGCCAGTATTATACAAATCTGCTTTGGTTAGAATTCAGCTGTTTTCTATTCTTCTCTCTGACTTCCAGATTCCTTATTTCATTTCCTGTCTAAAACAATTGATTTTTATTTCTAAAAAATGATGGAAACTACTATACACCTTCAGGACAGAAAAAAAGCTTAAAGTACATTCAAACCAACAAACCAATCAATATTTTGGGATATTGTAGAAAATGAAAGAAAATAAAATTTCAGTCTATAATATTAGAGTTTAAGATTTCAGTTTCAGATCATTTATCGGATATACTGCAGTTTCACCACCCTTAGCTAGAAGTATCCTATTCTTTAAGAAAATGGGAAAACCAATAAAACATAAAAGTATAATCATGAAAGAAGACAAATTATGTAATAGTTTTGGAGATAACAAAAAATATCATACTGTAATTCACAATATGTCAATACATAACAATCACATTCCAATGGAAAGATAATTTGATATTTCCTTCATGACTTAAGTACCATATCTCAAATAATTTAACAGGTAATTTTGGCATAGCCATCTTTGAATCTGTTTTGATTTTGTGCTAGCATTTGGTCTATGTTTATTACCTTCCCTTTTATGTATCTGTTTATGAGAATAGAACAGAACAATTGGAGGGGACCTTGGAAGTCTTCAAGTCCAACCCACTGCTTAGGTAGGAGCCCTATACCATTTCAGTCAAATGGTTATCCAACATCTTTTTAAAAATTTCCAGTGTTGGAGCATTCACAACTTCTGGAGGCAAGCTATTCCACTGATTAATTGTTCTGTCAGGAAATTTATTGTTAGTTTTAGGTTGATTCTCTCCTTGATTAGTTTCCATCCATTGCTTCTTGTCCTACCCTCAAGTGCTTTGGAAAATAGTTTGACTCCCTCTTCTTTGTGACAACCCCTCAGATATTGGAACACTGCTATCATGGCATCCCTAGTACTTATTTTCTTTAAACTAGACATACTCAATTCCAGCCATCATTCTTTATTTGTTTTAGCCTCTAATCATCTTTGTTGTTCTTCTCTGCACTCTTTCTAGAATCTCAACATCTTTTTTACATCATGGTGACCAAAACCCGATGCAATATTCCAAGTGTGGCCTTATCAAGGCATTATAAAGTGGAATTAACACTTCATGTGCTCTTGATTCTATCCCTCTGTTTATGCAGCCTAGAACTGGGTTGGATTTTTTGGCAGCTGCAGCACACTGCTAACTTATATTTCAATGATTGTCCACTAGGATTCCAAGATCCCTCTCACAATTACCACTACTGAGCAAGGTGCCACATATACTGTACCTGTGCATTTTGTTTTTCAGAATCTTACTTTTTCACCATTGAATTTTATTTTCTTAGATAAGTCTGTCAAGATCCTTCTGTATCTTAAACCTATCTTCTGGAGTGTTGACTATTCCTGCCAGCTTGGTGTCATCTGCAAATTCGATGAGTTGCCCATCTATCCCCTTGTCAAATCATTGATGAAGATGTTGAAGAGTAGTAGGACTAAACAGAACCTTGGATACCCCACTGCATACTTCTCTCCATGTAGCTGTAGTTCCATTGAGAACTAAACACTGAGTGCTCAACATCCATTCTCTGCACAGTGTAAGTAATTCACAAGACAGTTGGAATAGCCTCTGGTTGAAGTTTTTCAGAAAAGTCACTAATCTTCTATTGTTGAACAGCTCCTGCATATTTAATCCAGCAATTAATTCCCACAGTGGCCAATCAAACATCTTGTTTATGACAAGTACTTCCAATTACCACAATACTATTATAGCATTCTCCTATAACTAGAATATCACCTTCCCAATGTGCAATCAATGGTATTCAACTTGATTGACAATGATAGCAGAAACTTTAAAATAGATTTTGGTTTATTTTACAAAATGCATACCAAGACTGTAATGAAATGGATGGCACATATAGAAAACAAAATTCAATTTGGGAGGAAAGTGATTAGTTTCACTTAGAAAAAAAATGTGAAAAGAACAAAGACAACTAAGAAGGGAGAAAAGAAATGGTCATTAATGCATACAGTATATATGAACTAATCCCTTCTACAGTATATCTCTTCTTTGATAAGAGGTGCTACAATATGAGAAAACGTTTTTTCTCAGGCTCACACCCTCATTTGTTACATGAGAACAATAATACTGACAAATGTGCAATTTTGTTAAAAACAATATCCACACTGGGGAAAAAATGTCCATCAAAAACCATATTTGGGAGATACTTTTATCAGAACCAATTGTGTTTATAGAAAAAGATATGCAAATATCAATATCCTTCAGAACAGAGCAGTGCTGATAATTTTATCAAAGTGAAGTGAATCAGATACTCTGAATATATTAAATGTGAAAAAGTTAAATGTTCTTAAAAGTTTTGGTGTAGATAGCACAGATGGCTGCACTTGATTATTAGTTATTTTGTTCTTTGTTGCATTAACATTAGATCTTCCAATGCTATGTATAGTATATTGGGCAGCAACAGATCTCCAGTATTTCTGGTTTATATTGAGTACTTTAACATTTCCCCATGTGAGGGTTTAGCATCTTTAAGTCTCTTCATGAAAGACTTAAATACCCTTCCCTATTGCAAGAAATTCATAATTTAGAATACTAGACTAAAAAAAGAGAATAAGGGAAAATGATAGAGGGGAGAAATACAAGACAAATATAAATAAGACAGTTGTTGAAGAAAGATTGAAGTACTGCTTAATTCTACAATTGCCAGTTGAAACCAGCTGCATTTGTAAAACTGGAAACAGACTAAATTTAACCTAGAGTGACCAATAAAATGCTATTTGTTTTCCACCACTTTCACTATTCTTTTCTTAAAAGAGAAAGAAAATAAAGGTATGATACATGGCACTTGTAAGTACTGTAACTGTGTACTATAGTTCTCTCAATTCCATTAAGAATCTACATGGAGATAGCACATTCTTACACCGGAATTACATCTATTTGTTTTATGGATTTTTGCGTGTATATACATGTATGTCCCTTCAAATCAGTGTTGATCCTTGATGACTGCCTGGACAAATCCCTGCAATTTTCTTGGCAAGATTTCAAAAGTGGTTTGTCATAACTTCCTTTCTAGGACTTAGAGAGAGCAACTGACCCAAGGTTACTCAGCTGACTCTGGGCCTGAGGCAGCACTCTTCTGGTCTGCTGGTTTCTTGCCTGCTGCCGCTACACCAAACTGGTTCTCCCTGAATAAATAAGAATTATTTGGAGGATTGAAACAATCTGCTAAGGCAGTTGATGTAGAAGATGAAGAAACCTTTCCCACGAGAGGAACTGTGTGCTTAAAGATGGTCCCCCCAAACAAAACCATTTTCTTCAGGGCACGTAACTTGAAGTGATATTTGTCTTCTACAAACAAGAACACTTTCAGGATGTTTTGCTTAAGGAGAAGAAAACACAGAAGTGAAAGTGACATATATGCTTGCACAAAGATCAACACCAAAGCATCCAAGAGAGATGTTTTTAAAATATACAAAATAAAAATGTTAGAGGCTTTTCAGATATGGGTATAGTTTTCCCACTAGAGGAACTGTGTGCTTAAAGATGGTCCCCCCAAACAAAACCATATTCAGCAGAGATATTGAGACCACTATTGAGACCACTTTTTTTTATTTATTTATTATTAAATTTCTATACCGCCCCTCTCCCGAAGGACTTTCATCTCTACTCTTAATTTTTAATTATTTTAACTAAAATTATGAAATGAGAGCTGAGCATGATAAAAAAGAAAGTGTCAACTCTGCATAATGTTGGTTCATAATACATATGCCCCATAAGTTTTTAGATGATAAAATTAATATGTGAATGAATGTCAATATTTTATATGGCTATATAGACCTGCAAAATAAACATAAATTGAGGAGATGGACCAATTCAGGGTTCTATATAATATTCCATTTTTTTCAATAATATATTGATCTGTCCATTTGACTATTGCTCGGAGTTTAGATTTGAAAAAGCCAAAGGGACTTGAAAAGAAAGTATTAGCATTTCAAATGTCCACAATTCAAAAGCCATAGTCTATATTAGTCGGTAATTTTGAACTACAATCGCAATATATCCATATAATAGATTTTTGAGTTATAGACATCTAATCAACATGTTTGTTTTTTGCAATTCTGAGTGTAGAAGGAAAATAACTGAGAAAATAATTCAGAACAAACAGAAGAAAGTGAGTGACAGTTCCCAGCTATTTCAGCTGGGTTTTTTTTTTTTTTGCAACTTTCATTGTCTCTTAGCACTGTTAGGTTCTAGTTAGTATATGTCCTTGCCTCACATTTCAAAAGAAACCATTTCCCTCTGAGGAACCAGGAACGCCATACATTTGGACTATATTTTTAGCAGCCCAAACAGTGAAATAAAAAAAAATCTGTCTAAAAATGACAAATGGGATTATCCTTGGATTGTGCAGAGAAGCATTTGAAGTCAATGTTGTTTCCAAGAGGGAGAAGAGTAGAACACAAAAATGACAAATACCTCCCCATATCCTGTGAGACACAAAAATATCTCAAAGGTAGCAATTAATCTTCTATCATAGTTCCTGATTCGTAGATACTTTCATTTCTCCTTGAGTGGCAGAAAAGCCAAGCAAATTGTCATCAAGTTTTAGAATCTAACACATGTCTTAAAAGATATTTCACATATAGATCACTGCAGTATCACCTTCTTCTGAAACCTAGCTCAGAACTCGCTAATTTTCCACTGTGCTGGGGAATTGTATATTACAGACCTACAGTGTTCCTCCCTGTGTGCCATGGAATTGTGTACTGGAAGACAACTTTTTCAGTGAATTATGGATTAGATCCAAGGATTGTGAATACTGTTCATACAACATTGATTTGGAAGCAATCTCAAAGACATCTGTTCTACTGTCTGACAGTGTATAAAATCTAGTAGCCCATTCAGAAAATCAAATTGAAGAGAATTGGCATGTTATACTGATAAGGATTTTGGGGGAATCTGGGAGAGGCAGGTTCAGGTATATCCTTAGGAAACTCTCTGGTTATGTAGGAGTCAGTCTTAGTCTTTAGCCTTACAAGGTTGTTGTAAAGGAAAATATCCATAAAAGCTTTTTGGAATATAAATCAAATAAATAGAAAGAACAGAAAAATAATTAGCATTTCTATTCTGCTGCTTCAAGTACAATTATATGGAGTTGCCACTTTATGGAAACAAATTAACAGATAATCAGAGTTGGAAGGGACCTTATAGGTCATCTAGTCCAACCCCCCACCCAAGAGGGAAACCTACACCATTTCTGATAAATGGCAGTCCAATCTCTTCTTGAAAGTTTCAAGTGATGGCGCTCCCACAACTTCCAAGGGCAAGCTGTTCCATTGGTTGA
>JANHFN010004077.1:46935-58986 GCA_032468175.1 Toxicocalamus goodenoughensis | reverse complement strand
AACATGTCCTCCATCAAGGGCAATACTGGGGCTGCTACCATTCTCCCCCTCCTCCCCCTGTTACTTATGACAGCCGAAAGATGCAAAGCAGAGGGAGAAAATCTTGAAGGCTGACACTATATGTACCTATTTTCTACAATATTTATAGCTTTAAGTATGTTTATGCTACCCCCCCATCACCTTGCAGAATCCCCTTTTTAATCCTTAAAAGCCATTGTCACTGTGTCTTCTAAATAAGCAATTTCTTTTCAGTTTTTTACAATTCCCATATTTCTTTGTTTACAGATCCTGTTTCTTATCCCTTCTTTTCCCTTTTCCCCCCTTTGTTCTTCCAGTCCAATTTTTATCCCCCTCGATATTTATTACTTACTTCCACCCATTAATTTTCTGCTGTTTCTTTTTGCCTTTTTTAATTTTACAGATATTCCCCCTTTTATTTACTTTCTTACATCTCACATTTTCCCTTTTCTTTTCCCTCTTCTTTTCACATTTCTTTGTTCCAGATGATATTTTAAAATTGCCTCTTCTGTGATCAGCTCCACCTCCTCCTCTGACATTTGTCTCTGTTGTTGTTCATGTTCTAAAATTGCATTTTCCAAGAATTTTAAAGCAAAGACCAATGATTCACCTCTTTCTTGTAGTTTCTTTCATGCTTCTAAGTTTCATTTTTAATTCCAGAAGAGATACCACCATTTTACACATTTCTGTCTATTAGTTTAATAAAAATAATGCCTATGATGTTAGTTTCCAGCAATCTGCTTTTGTTTTATTCCTCTCAGACTTTTAATTCACAAGTAATCCAATACCAAGTCCATGACAAAATCAGCAAATAATCCCAAAACAGAATCTTCATGTTTCTTTCTTTGTTTCAATGTTTCAGTGTTTCAAAGTTCTTGTTTTATTGTATCAATATTCCTTAAAGTTTTTAAGAAACAGCATCTTTTTTTAAAAGAACAAGTTGAATTTGACCCACTAGTTTGCACTCTTTGTTATAGTAAATCTTCACCCTTTTAAAAATTATTCATCTATTGAAGACTTTTCAGACCACAATCTTCCAAGAAAAAAAATCATATCTCCAATTAGTATTTAAATTTTCCCTTTGACACTCTCAAGTCCAGCCTTATTAGTGCCTATATAGTATCAAAGTATATTTATCCAAATTAGTTAAATGGCTTCTTCTTCCAGCTTCTACCTTTCTCTGTTCAAAGCCCCACAGCTGTCAAAAACAATTTCCCCCCTTTTCCCCTTTATCTTTGCCGCTTTAATTCCTTTCTTAAAATTTCTTAAATATTAACCCTGGGATACCTTTCCTTTAATTGTAGCATCTAATTGTCCCATTTCTCATGCTGTCTGCTTCTTTCTCTCTCTTGCACAATCTTATTCCAACTGACTCTTCCCCTTCAGGGTGTCTATTTTAAGACCACTGCATCAGATGTCTTCAGAGAGGGGGAGTATTTGCCAAACCAGGGAGGGGATTTGTGGCTCCCCTCTACCCGGCTGGCAGTCCCCCCCCTTCCTCTGCCACCTCTATGAGGTGGCTTCTGCCCCAAATTTTGATGATCGGGGCTCTCTGATGACGGATCCCGCAAAGGTGTTCAGGGAGGAGGAATGCAAACACTTACACACACACCACACACACACTGTAAAACCGACTGTGCAATAGAATTGATTCCAGGGGTGCAGTTACCTAAACCTCGTATGTATGCAATGACTCCCAAGGAGATGGAAGAGATGAGGAATTATTTAGATAAAAACTTAGCCCGTGGCTTCATACAGCCTGGACGATTGCATATAGCTGCCCCAATATTGTTTAGGGAGAAGAAGGATGGAACCTTGCATTTGTGTGTGGATTTTAGAGGGCTGAACACTATATGCATAGATAATGTATATCCTCTGCCTTTGATCAGTGACTTATTGGCCACGTTGTCCAACAGAAAAATCTTCACAAAGTTAGATTTGCGTGAAGCATATTACAGGATACGTATTAAAGAAAGAGACGAATGGAAAACTACCACATAGAATAATATCAGACAGAGGGGTACAATTTACCGCAAAATTTTGGAGGGAATTTCTGAGATCCATTGGTTCCTCTCAAGGGTTATCCTCAGCTTTCCATCCTGCTTGTAACGGAGCAGCAGAGAGGGCTAACACCATGACTGAAAAATACATTAGATGCTATGTAAATGATCAACAAGAAAATTGGGCAGAGGTTGCTTACAATAATGCAGTACATAGCAGCACGGGATTAACTCCATCAACACTGGAATGGATTTTATCCCAGTGCCAGAGTAACCTAGACAATCTCCCTCATCATTGTCCCTAACAGAATGGATGAACTCATTAAAGATGGGAAGATACAAAAAAAGCTTTGACCGAAGCTGCAAAAAATTATAAAAAACAGGTGGATAAACACAAATCCCTTCAAACCCCTTTTAAAGTAGGGGACAAAGTATATTTGTCGACCAAGTATCTTAGATTGAAACTGCCCAGTAAGAAGCTGGGTCCAAAATTCTTGGGCCCATTCCCAATTTCAAAGATAATCAATCTGGTCACTGTCCAATTAAGTCTTCCTCAGATATTGGGGAAAATTCATCCAGTATTCCATTGTAGTTTACTAAAACTAGCTACTACATCAATGATAAGGACCACCCCCAATCATCTCCCCTAAACCATTAATGGTACAGGGGGAAACACATTATGAAATTCAAAAAATTCTCGATTCTCGATTACACCATGGCCGATTGCAATATTTGGTCTTATGGAAAGGATACCCTCTCTCGGATACCAGTTGGGTAAAAAGTTGGAATGTTCATGCTGATCAATTGGTTAACCAATTCCATGAGGATTTTCCCCACAAACCAAAGGGTCCTTGGGGGGGGAGAGGTGATTAAGGAAAATGTGTTAATCCCTGTATCTGTTTTTTTCTCCCTTTCTTTTAGGAGGAGGAGTTTTCAAGGGGGGGGACGCCTGTCAGCTTTAAAATTCAGTTGCCACATTTTTAAAGAGAGTTGGAGGAGTTGAAAAGTTCAAAGTTATTCTGTATGTCATTCAAGGTTATTCTGTATGTGGTTCTTGTGATCTATGAAGTGTAGAAGTGGGAAGAGAGAAGGGAAGAGAGAAGGTGGATTCTGTGTAACACACGAAAATAATTTCACTTAGGAAATTGCCTTTGACATGCCAGTTCTGTTTCTAAATAAATCAATTGGAGAAAAATGTCTCGGAGTGATTGATATCATGGATACTTTCTGGATGCCTTACATTTATTTCCCAAGTCAAACTTTTATTTTTTGAAGGGGCTTGGCTGATACCTCGGAGTTCTTTTTCCTGAGATGGAAAATTATCAATAATCAGCCGAAGTTGGAGAGATGCAGGGGGTAGAGTATGGGGGCCCTCCCTCCGGAACATTAATTGAATCTGCAAGCCTTTGTTTGGAGGAGCTGATGGATGCTTCCAGAACGACAGTAGAGGGAAGAGGTTTGGGAGCTATACCAAAGCGTTTCAACTCAAGAAGTTATTATAACCCAGAGGTAACCCAACCGGTTGAAGAGAAATCTTTCTCGAGCTCCAGGCAGATTACTATTCTGTCTGACTGGAGGGAGGAGACGATACAGATGCCAGTTGGAGGAAGACCGAAAGACGCATCATCTGACAGAGGTATGTTGCAGCCTTGGAGGTAATCCCCTCATTTTCCAGAGAGAATTTTGCCCCCTGCAGACAGTATCACTCCAGGGTGGGGATTTTATCCAGGCCAGGGGTGGATTCAATGCCAATGGGTAGGGTCAAGCTTGTGGCCTGCAGGGTTTCTCAAAATCCTGGGATTTTTTGCACAGTCCACACCCACATCAACAAGCCGTCATACCCCAAATCAAGGACTATCAACTCACTACAGCTACAGCTTGCAAAGGATAGAGCAGGAACACATCGTTAGTCCCACTGTTTGGGCAGGGACAGTGTTCTGCACCCCTGCCTGACACCCTTGTACCAAGAGGCGTACACCTTTCCCGGCTAACTTGACAAGAGATGCCTCATCACTGCTACTTCCCATTCAGGCACGAGCTACTAGCCGCAGAAGGCAAGTACATAGTGACACCAGCCCTACCCTGCTGCCTTTTATCAGCTGTAGGTGATGGAAGGTCATCTCAGCCCAAATGGCAGGAACAAGATGTTTTCTGGCACAGCCCTAACCATTCAACTTTGTCAGGTGAAGGCCGAGATTATGTATCTGCTGATCTTTCATAACCCTCTTTCACTTGTCACCCAAAAGCTGTGTTCAGACAGGACTGCCTATCCACTTCTTGATACTGAATTACCATTCTTTTTCTCCCATGCATTACAAAGCTGCTAATCCCAGATTCCACATCTAACTAGCCACTTTCTTCTCATGATAATCCTGCAAGATAGGCAAAGTTTATACTCAAATCTTAAAATGATTTGAAATCTCTACTGCTTATAAGTGGAAAACAACAAATAGCAGTCAGCTTTTTTCTCAGCGACATATTGTATTTATTCAATAAATATTTAGCCTTTAACAAAATTACTTTATTTAATTAAATTTTATGTTTACACCGGTAAAGTAAACATATTTTACATACAGTAAACTTCCACTAGAGTAAAAAAATGAAGAGTGCATTTAGAAAAAGACTTCAGTGTTGCAGCCTTTTGGTGAATAAAGTAGTCCACATGATAATATGAGTTTGAAACTCCTGGTTTAGGTCATTCCACAATAGAACTGAGTAGCATTAGTTTAACCCTGTGCATGACTGAGTATATTTAGGGTTCAATTCCATCCCATTGGAATTAGTTAGGTGTATGAATCATTCCCCTTTTGATATTTCTCCATGTATTAAGCTTCTAATTCAGGGGTGTTAAACTCAAAACCCATGGGCCAGATTTGGCCCGCAAGGTGCTCAGATCTGGCCCACAGAGCCTCCCTGGAAACAGCGAAGGACCAGCCTACAGTGCCTCTGCCAGTGAAAACAGAGCTTGGGAGGGCTGTGCGCGGTCCTCCCAATTCTGTTTTCGTTGGCAGAGGGTTGCAGGAGGTTGTTGTGGCTGAAAATGGAGCTCGGGAGCCCATTTGCTCTGGCCACCATAGGCACCCCCAATACGAGTGATGTCAAGCTGGCCTCCCGAGGTCAAACGCAACCCTAATGCAGCCCTTAATGAAATCAAGTTTGATATCCCCGTTAATCCAGTTAAATATGTCGGGAGACAAAGAGCAGCAGTATATCCAATGCCTTCTAATGACAGTAAGACTGAGCAATCTCAAATAACTCTTGTGTGTCTATAAATGAAAAATAAGCAAATATACCATAGCTATTAACTCATATTTTTATACTGTCCATTTCATTTGGGAGAAGCCTGCCCTTCAAGGTTGACCTGTCATTCTGAGAAGACAGAACTCAATGCATCTTTACAATAAAGCAGACATTTATTCAAGGTTTCCCTGGGTAGGAATTATCTTTTTGCAGAGAAGTTACCATACATATCTATTTGCAATGCACTAAGCGTAAAAAAGCAATATCTACAGCCGTAAATATAGAACATTAATCTCACCCAGTTTGCTGCAAGCCTATAAACATGTATTGTTTTTTTTAAAGCACTCCTCAAATAGACATTTGACCTCACTGCTTTATATTGTTTGGTATTACTCTTCCTGTTCATTATGTTTGCTCTTTATTCACCACTTCCTACAACATAATTGAGTACTTTGGGGCAAATTCAAGGCCATTTGTGAAGGTATGGCATAATCAGCTATCTTGTAGTGATATTTCTCTGTGACATTTCAGTCATTAATCTCACCAATAGGTTATTTCATTTCATCACTGAGAAACAATATAGACGTTTGCAAAGTTATTCCATTAATTTTAAGTAGGTATTTAAAAATGGTATCATAAAAAAATCGCAAGTGTGTATTTGTGCTTTAAAAATAATCCGGACATTTCTTATAATCAGGTATGGAGTGAAGCATATGTGTGAAGTCAGGAGAATTCTAAATGGCCATGGATTATAATTTCATATATAATCTGATTTTTTGCCTAATTAATTCAAAGTTTTAAATTTGTGCTTAATCCGACAGAACTCACTTCAGAGCAGAAGCACCAACCATATGTAGGGTGGCCAGATGCAATTTATTTCTACAACCTTGAGAGTTGGTTAAAATATAGAATTCTAGTAGCTAGAACTGGTTATGAAGGATGGTTGTGAAAGATTGGACTGCCATTTGTCAGAAATGGTGTAGGGTGTCCCGCTTAGGTGGTGGGTTGGACTAGATGACCTATAAGTCCCTTCCAACTCTGATTATCTGTTATCTATTACAGATGCACCTTCTGACATTTGCCTTCTTTATAATTAATAAAGGTATAGCAATTCTACCAGTATTTGCAACTATACATGGTCTTCTCATAAACATTCCTTGCCCCCAAAAGAATAACATATGTAAGCATTATTGTAGTACAAAAGAAAACATAAAAATCTGATGTGTTTTTTTTAAAAAAACACTTTTCCTGGTTTTTATTAATATATCATTATCATCCAATAACACCTTTGCTAGCTAATACAAGTACCAGATATATTATTATTTAATCTCCATTAAACTTTGCTGTTAAAGTACACTTACTGAAATACTTAAAAATATAAAGGTTCAGATTATTTGTAGGCAGCATGTTTGAACGTAAGTAAATTGCTTCACTGTAGGCCATTTAATTGAACAGTGTTATGGAGAAACTGGCAGGCAGTTAGTGATCCTATGTTAAAAGTACAGTATTGTTGCAAGTGGACTGTGATCTATTGGTTTCTGTTTAGAATAAAGTTGGCTGAAAAATCTTAAACGAACCGACTAATTTCCACTGACTAAGATGTATAGGACATTGGCTTAGATTGGAACAAGTTTTATTGCAACATTTTGAGGGCAGCATCATGAGGATAAGCAGCTACACTGGGTCTGTAAGATGATCAAAGATTTAGAATAATTATCCAGTCATTACTTCAGTCTGGGAGTGGATGGTATAATGCCAATTTATTATATAAATCCTTTCCTTATATCTAGATGATTAAGTAGGAGTAAAGCTAATAATTAGGGTCTGGAAGAAGCTATGCATCAGTTGGAAACCCCCATTTATTAAGCAGATGTTATATGTTATAAAGATGTGTCTTTGGCATGTTGTTGAGAAAAGACACAATGTTCTGTCCTCACTACGCAGTTAAACCCACCTATCGTCCAATAAAACAGACCATGTGCATAGATCTGAATGTTTTATTGAAAGAACAGGATATGGGGAAAATGGGGAAAATAGGAATACATAGAATGAGAACCAAATACAAGATAGGCAGTATTGGGTTACTGCTGAATATAACAATTAATAAATATAAGCAATCTAAATTTCACCAGCAATGCTCTGTCTGTGGGATGTGGGTTTGTCCTTGGATGACCATATGCCACAGATTAAGATGGATTCTTCTTTGTGGTTCTGCCTTCTCCAAATGCAAAAGGAAATGGAGTCGAGCTTCCCAGCATGCATTTGTTTTGAGAGTGCGGGCTGATGGTAATGGGTGGGGTCAGCTTCAAACAATATACTTGGTATTTGTTTTTCTGGTCACTAGATGGGGCTAGAGAGCAACAACAGTATGTAAAGACTGTATGTTGGGGCATATTTGTCCCTCCAGCCACTAGATGGGGCTAGAGAGCAACAACAGTATATAAAAGCCTAGAAAAAGACGGAGGAGAGTTATGCAAAAATGAATCCAAAACAATCAGCAAATTTGAAGTTGAAAAGCAAAAATATTTGTCAACTTTTAATATGGTATAGCTGATGTCTAAACTGCTAATTTTTGTCTTTGTTCCATAATAAATAAGATTAAAAGTGCCATTTCTGTGTTCTCCATTTCTATAGGAGTCTGATCCTGAACCCATGTGTATGTGCCACCAGTGACAGCACCCATGTGCTGACTTGTGTACAGTATAAAGCATTCCAAGTACCCATGCAATGCAATATTTTATTTCATTTCTCCTTGAAGGAGTTGTGTTTTATAATGTGTCCTCATTTGCTATCATTTCTTTGGTTTTGAAGTCAGATCTTTAAAAGTCTGGAAGAACTTTTATATCCTTCTGGCTTCATTATTTCTTTTTTCATCTCAGTTTTCTCATAAATGAATTCCTGGTCACATTAAGAGAGAGAAAATGAATCAAGTATAATTATAGAGAACATATTACTAAGTATATTCATTTAGTTAAACGCATGAGACTTACATACTCATGCATTTAACTAAAATGCAAATTGAATACTGTGTACATATGCAAGATGGCATATCAATTGGAGATGCTTGTGGGAAATCTGATATCTCTAAAGATTGTGAAGTAGCCTCCACTTGTGTTTTCTTGCACAAGGTTGAAAATAATATTTTTGAACTGGTACTGGCTCAAGTGTTTCATTTTCCTTACCACTTGTTACTCTCTCCTAGGCGAACCCCTGCATTTAGTAACACATGAAATGGCAACATGCACCATCCCCTGGGTCAATGTTCCCTACCCAGCAGCTCTCTAATTTCTTCTGCACCTGCTGTTACCAAAGATGTTCCCAGTTGCACTGCGGTTATAACATTCACTGTCTCACAGAACTTCAATTCGAAACACAATACTGCAGATCATTCTTTCCCTGAGTTATCCGTTCATTTTTCTGGTGCATTTTTTTTCCTTTGTTAGTTTGGTTTCTGTTGAATAAGCCCACTGATGCATCCTTGAAACACTGCAGGCTTTGTTTGTTTGTTTTTTACCCAGTTTCCAAATAACCCAAATAAAGTACTATACATTTGGGGGTATTTAGCAGCAGGAATGAAACCCTGCTACTCATATTACAGGAAAAACTATGAACTGTGCACCAGCGACTTTTCCTTAAAGATTGAAGTGGATATTTCATTTAAAAATATCTCTCATGCGTTCAAATATGAATATGTTCTGCATTTCAGGCAAATGATGTAAGTACTGTATTACACTACTGAGAAATGTCTGAGGCAGCAGTTGCTATTAAGACATGGAAATTTGGAAGCCTGACCACCACTTTATGAACTCAACTTGAAGTGTGAAAGGGCCTGGGAAAAGCTTTTGCAGAGGGGTCAAAGCATTGAATCCTGGATCAGTTCAAGGATGAAAAAACAACAGAAGTTTTGAGGTAACAGAGTGATATCTGTAATTATTATATATGAATAAATGTTCCTTCCCTTTAGATTTACACTTCACTTCCTTCAATAGATAAGATGTTCTGCTCTGCTCTGCACTGCTCTGCTCTGCTCGGTGCAAGTTTGATTTGAGAAGCACAAATAGATTTACCTACTTGGATCATATCCAGTTTGGACTGGAAAGTCATTTGCTCCAAAGGACCATAATGCTTCATATAGCACCGCTCTGCCATGTTGGAAATTCCTACCAGCATCTCGCTTAATTGTCGAGTCTGCAGGAAAGAAGTAGATAGACGAACCTCAAGGAGATGTAAGAAAAAAACAAGTTGCCTCTATTGACTTGCATTGAACAAGTCACAGGTGGCTACTTATCAAAGGTAAAATGAAAGTTAAATACAGCACCATCTTCATTAACATTATGGCCCTGAATTTTCTCAACCTATAATAAGCGTAATAGAGGAATATTCCAATCAATCAGACATTATTATTTTTCCAATTCTCAAGTAGCCTTCCTGCCTGATCAAGATTTTTTTAAAGCACTGTATAAATTTAATTGTTCCTTGCCACAAACCAAAATCTTTCTAATAATATAAACTCTGATCAATATTTTTTAACCCAGCCTTCATAAATCATAATTATTCACAAACTTGTTTTAAAAACAAAACCTATTTTATTGCAATGCTGGGAATTGTTTTCATTCCCAGCAGGAATTAAGTTCAAACAGTCCCCCAAAATAAGCACACACCTTTCAGTTCTGAGAAGTGCTGCCAAAACAGAAGTATCAAATTAACTAGAAAAGAAACCAACAAAGTACAAGAAAAACCAACCGAAGTACAAAGAGCTTCAAGGATGACTCGGAACCGATCAAACTACTTTGCTTCCTGCAAAGGTTTCATCATCTTGGCCTGACTTTTATCCCTTATTAGAGGGGCAATCACCCACCCCCCCAGCCTTACTGCCGAGTTGCCCCTTTTGTTTCAGCTGCTCTCGCCTTCTAGCATCTCTGCGCACACGTGCACTGGGAACAGACTCCCCTGGGTCCTCTGCTTCGCTGCGGCCCGACTCCGAAGGCAGCACCCCACTCCCAGATGGTCCTGGTCCCATCTCTGCCTCAGACCCAGGACCCTCATCCAAGTTCACTCTAGATTCCCTGACTGGTTCCCGTTCTTCTCCACTGTATGATTCTGCTGCCAGCGAACCACAACACAATAAATATAATTCACATTTACTGTCACTATGCAAAATCATCCCACCATCCTCACCCAGAATTTAAATCTGGAGTGGAAAAAAGTACATTTGGAATTTCTAAGCCAATTTTACTCTAATACAAATATTGCAAGATAGTCACAATTAAAATTCCTTTCACAAATACTTGATAATACTGCTTAGTTTTCTCTTCTTATTTTGAGTCTTCTCTTTTTACCCCAACTGTGTGTTTCTTTTTCTATTCAGCCTGCTTTCCAACTACACTTGTTAATGCCTATAACTTCATAAATTAAATGTGCTTTCACAGAACAGCTTCACTGTGGTAATTTATCCTCATGCCAATAGGAAATTGAATAACAGAGTTGGAAAGGATATTGGAGATCTTCTAGTCCAACCCATGCTCAGATGGGAAACCCTATACCATTTCAGACAAATGGTTGTCCAATCTCTTCTTAAAAACTTCCAGTATTGGAGCATTCACAACTTCTGGAGGCAAGTTGTTCCTGATTAATTGTTCTGTCAAGAAATTTCTCCTTAGTTCTACGCTGCTTCTCTCCTTGTTTAGTTTCAATCCATTTCTTGTCCTGTCTTCAGGTGCTTTGGAAAATAGCTTGACTCCTTCTTCTTTGTGGCAAGCCCTGAACATTGGAACATACTATCATGTCACCCCTCATACAGCCCTAAATCTTTTGGATCCTCCAGTGCATACTTAGCACACATATGGAATGGTTCTGGACTGGGCTATTGTCCATAAAGTTTTAAACACACAGCAATTTAAAAGCCACAATTGGTTAGCTCTCTTTACTGAAATAGCAGCCCTTTCCCTTTCAATCACATGAAAGGGCCTAGGTTTTTTTTCCCCATTGACTTTAAATTTATTCTTTAAAACTATGGGTCAACCAATCTGATTATCAACTACTAGGTGGAGGTACATAGAATTTTTGTATTTCTTGGTTACCATACTGTTTAACCAGATTTGTGCTGTCTCTGGATAAGCAGTTTGAGAAAAAGGTTTAGGTGTGTTGATTAGTGTAGGAGTTGTAAGCTACCTTAAGGACATTATGCAGGGAGAGGAAGTATGGAGGCAGGACTCTTGGAAACAGCAATCATTGGGAAGGTAGGGTACAGAAAGACAAAAGACAGACCTTTCAGTTACACTTCCCATTAATGGCATGAAGCCGGGACAAGCTATTTATATTCGGAGATATCCACTTTCTAGATAAACCAATTGACACATCAACCAGCACATTCCGTGAAAGAAAGAAAAAGGGGGAGGGAGGCTAAAAAAAGTCAGGATTTTGGTCTCCCCCACAGTCAAAACAGGACAGAGGGGCAGAAAAATAGGTCAGAGCCTGGATGGAAGTAGTTGGCCCAAGACAAAATTGGCAGAGCCAACTGGAGATAGATTTTCCTGCCACAGAACATATGCTTGTCTTTCAAGGTAGTCGGGAGGAGCAGCACACCTAGATGAGCTAATTCTATTTTACTGTAAGGTTACAATCACAAAATTTTGAAAATCTAAAATAGATTTCTCCCTGTTGCCTTTACAGCCATGAAACTGGGGAAGGCCCCTTCTGACATGTCACACACACCTAGGGGTGGGATTCTACCAGTTTGCACCTATTCGCTAGAACCAGTTGTTAACATTCTAAGCAGTTCGGAGAACCGGTT
>JANHFN010004076.1:70441-90037 GCA_032468175.1 Toxicocalamus goodenoughensis | reverse complement strand
CCCGCCGGCGGCTTCTCTCTGCCTTTCCCCTCTGCCGGGTCCCTGGTGACCGCGCTGGGCCTCCCCGGAGCGCCGGATGCCTTTTCGGTGTGGCCGGAGCCACCGGCAGGCTCGGCCCCAGCTCAGCTCCGGCGGGCCGCGCGTCAGACCGCCGCCATCTTCCCCGCCGGAAGTCTGTCAGGGAAGAATGCAGTCAGCGATGTCAAGCTGAAGAAGTTGAAGAAGCTTCTTGGATGAGAATTATTTATATATTATTTATACTGTATATATTTAAGGAGGAGAAGGAGAAGAGGAAGAAGAGAAGGGAAAAGGGAAGGGGAAGGAGAAGGAGAAGGAGAAGTAGGAACAACATTCTAATGGTAGATTTTCTTCATTAGATGTACAGCACTCAAAAAAGCCTATTTAGGATTCTGGAAAGTGTCTTTTGAGGATATCTAACAGTATGATTCATTAGCTGCACTTGGACAACACAGGTTATTGAATTAATTCTTTTTTTTGCATTCATATAATACATGGAACCATGAACAAACAAAATAATGGGTTTCTACGACATACTAAATCTCACACACACACACAAATTCATCACAACCAGACTGAACACATTGAAAAAATGCATTTCCTAAATCATTAACTAAGCATATATTGTACACACATTGAAAATTATCCTCAATCAACTCTCGTCTTTCCAAATGAGAATTTATGGAAGCTGTAGACCTGTAACCTCCTCATCACATCACTAAGAGGACCTGAGAAAGAGGGGCTGGAAGAGGACATAGATTTTGCCAATAACAGACACCATGTTTGGTTCTTGGCTTCCTTGGTAAATGAATTTCAGAGAACGAGATACTGTTTGCATCTGATAACATTTCTATCAAAGAACAGAAGGTCTTTTGAAGTCCACGTTCATTGCCAGCTAGAGCAAATACTATACTAGCTATGGGGAGTCTGTGCTGTTGATTTTTTCCAATTCTGGCTTTGGAAGGAACTGGGTTAATCTTTCCTGGTCTTATGTTCTTTAGATGTTTCTCCAGGAGATGAAAAGACTTAACCCTAGGGTGGAGACCAACGCACCATCAGCCTGGAGTCCTACTTCCACAGAAGAGACCTAATTCCAGCTTCCCTTGAAATGCTTGGACTCTTCTCTGGCACCAATTCACATTGACTCTTAGTAGATCAGATTCTTGTGCGTAGATAGCATGGAATAAACTCATAGTGCTTTTGAACTCTTCTCTATCATCTGGTTTCATGTGCCTGACCATTTCCAGGGAATTGTAGTCTTGGCACACTTGGGCTGGGATTGTTTAATCACAGTCGACAGTTTTTTCCCCCACATAAACCTGATTATAAGGATGGACGAATCAATCCAAATTCAATTCAGATCAATGTTATTGTCATAAAGTTCCATTCAACGTTTCCTTAACTACCAAGTTTTGTATAGTTCTTTTCAAAAAGTCAGATTTTTTTTTTAAATATCTTCTTCCAATGGGACATTCTGTTTGAGATACATGAACTTTTTTAAAAATATATAGCTTCTTCTCTATGACACGTGTCTGAATGATGCATCATGTGAAGTGTTAGTACTATTTTATAATGCCTGGGCAAGGCAACACTTGGAATATTGCATTCAGTTTTGGTCACCACAATGTAAAACAGATATTGAGACTCTAGAAAGAGTGCAGAGAAGAGCAACCAGGATGAGTAGGGGACTGAAGGCTCAAACATATAAAGAATGGTGGCAGGAACTGGGCCTGGATAATCTAGTGAAGAGAAGGACCAGGGGAGACATTCTTCCAATAGTTGAGGGGATGCCACAAAGAAAGGGAGCCAAGCTATTCTCCAAAGCACCTGAAGGCAGGACAAGAAGCAGTGGGTGAAAACTAATCAAGGAGAGATCCAACCTACAACTAAGGAGAAACTTCCTCACAATGTGAACAATCAACCAGTGGAACAGCTTGCATTCAGAAGTTGTAGATGTCCCATCACTAGAGGCTTTCAAGAAGAGAATGGTATATGTTCAATGTTTTCTGCTCTTTGTTCAATGTTCTCTACTCTTTGTTCAATATTCACAATTCTCTTTTCTATATTATCTGATTTTAATGAGAGAGACTGTATTCCTTGCATGATCGTCTGCAAAGTCACTTTGTCTTGTTCTTTATCTTGCTTTAACATTGTCTGAATAGAACGTTGTCCCTTTGGTGGAGAAGAAGTGGGAGTAGTTGAGGTAGCAGCAATTGAAGGTCTTCTACTCATTCTAGGTGGTTCAATTTCTTCAAGTTTTCCAAATTATAATCCAAGCGATAATAGAGTAAAAAATAAAGGAAAAAATAAAATGTTTTAAAAAGGAAAAAATATGGATCGAAAAATAAAAGGGAAAAGAGAAGAGAAAAAAAATTGAATAAAAAGAAGCTCTTCAGGCTCTTCAAGGCCTTAATCCAATTGAAAAAAGTCGGGTAAAAAAGAAAAAGAAAAGTATAGAAAAATATAAATAGAAAACAAAAAAATAAAAATAAAAAGAGGCTCTTCAGGCTCTTCAAAGCCCTAATCCAATTGGGAAAAGTCAAATAAAAAGAAAAAGAAAAAGGTATTTAAAGTATTTAAAAATAATTCAAAGAAAAAATGTAGGCAATAAAAAAGAGAAAATATATAAAAAGAAAGAACTTTTATGGCTTTCCCTTTAAAATAATAATAAAAAGAAAAAAGATAAACTATAAAATTTAATTTCCAGCAAAAATAAAAACAAAAATGAAGGAAGTAAAAAGAACAGGGTACAACAGACCCCAAAGTTTCAAAAGTATTCGAAGAAAGGGGTTAGTATAAAGTAAAAGGCACACTGCATTTGATTAAATTGTTCAAGACTCTTATTAAAACTTTCCCCAAAGTTTTCACTTCTCCTGAGTTTCAAAAGCAAACACCGAACTATTGATAGAAATCCAGAAGAACACCTGCAATAACATCATACAATGTTCTTCCCTCTATCTTATCAGTGTTCTCAAAAACAAAAGCTCAGTTTCCCAGGGGAATAGTACTTTCAAGCTTCTAGATGGCAGTGTTACAAAGTTTCAAAGCTTAGCAGTGTCACAGAAATTTAACTTTCACTTCTCCCTTCTCTTCCGGAAAAAAAAAAAAAAGAAAAGGTCTCTCGTATATTTAAAATAACAAAAAAGAAAGTAAAAAAAATACCAAGGGAAGCCTTCAATTTATTCGAGTTTTAAAAAGAAAAATATTTCAAAATAAAAAGACTTAAGTAAATGTATAAAATAAAAGTCAGTCCAGTTAAAAATATAAAATCAGATACAGCTAGCCAAGAGAAAAAAAAGAACAAACCTCATTTCAAAAATCCTTTTTAAAGTCGCCGCTTGTCCAATCCTTATAAAAACACTTTACAAATCTTGCTTGCCTTTAGGGTGATCTTTACATATTATTAAAAAGTTTCTCACCAAACCGACATTGTTTCCTTCCATCTTCTTCCTGCCGGAGCTGTCCCAACTTCAGCAGCAACAATGGCTGCCTCTTCGCCGCTGGCAAGGAGAGCTTCTCCTGGATCAACCAGGGACTTTGCGATGTCCCTGGGATCAACAGGATGCACCCTCCACCTTCATTGCCTCTGCGAGGCAATTTAGATCAAAGATGATCATCCAGCAACGAAGATATCAGCTGAGATCTCAGAGCCCTGAGATCGCTAGCTGTCTCGTCGCGACGTCGCTCCACCACCCTTCTTCAAAGAAAAACCAGAAGGTCCAAGCTGCCTCTAGAATTCAACAGTCTTTTCTCTCTCTATAAATCTTTCAATGCACCAGGTCGAAATTCCTCACCAGCAAACAGGTCACCCTTCCAATTCCCGGGAAAGCGAACGGATCCCCCACATTGCGCCTGAACCCAAAGCCACATGGGACCAGGGGCAAGCTCGATCGGTCACCGTTGGCGAGGATCGGGGCTTGGCGCTGTGCCTGCGTGCCGCTGATCTAGTGGCCCGCTCTTGCACGCCACCGTTTCAGCTCTTTCTGTTTACGGTTGCTGTAGCTACAGAAGAGCCTCCGGGCGTCTTAAACTTCCTTCTTTTTAACCGTTTCGCTCAAGCTCAGGGCAATTTGCGTCCCTCACATACAAATCCTAAAGAAGCCCCGGAGAAGGACGGTCAAAGGCGTGTTGCACGGGTGTGTATGATATTGGAGGGTGTTGTTGTTTTTCCCCCTTCTCCGCTATGCTCCCCTCCCTTTTTAAAAGAGCTCGTTAATACACCTCTTTTTTACTCTTACTGGAACCAAAGGATGAGCGCAGTGGCAGCCAATAACGCGGCCACGTAGCGTTTCTGAACGAACGCTGGTCATTCCTGGTTAATTGAGTGTATTCGTATTCCAAACGATAAGTCTTGTTCAAACTAAAGGCTAAAACAAAACAATTATATTGCGGCTTACTGGGTTGACGGCTCAACACTTTCAGAGACTACCGACGAAAGTTGGCTTTTGAATGTTGGAAACCACGCATCTATTTCAAGCGGGACTGAACTCTTTAAATTGCAGTGTATGCTTAGACCAGGGCTGGAAATAAAACTGTCTTTGATTGGCAAGTAAGGAAGAACATGTGCGGTAATGCAGTGATTTATCATCTATGAACAGAGTGCCCTCTTTCCTCGGCGTGTAAACCCATGTTGCTTGCTTTGTAGAAACGTATATCTAGATAGCAGCCAGAGAGCATAATCCCCATGCCTGCATATTTCAGAGAAGTCTTCTATGGCTCTGAGATGCTTATGAATAAAACAGAGGGAGAAAATTATTTTAATCCTCAATACAAACAGCTTATTTCTTGAAAGTAATAACATAACTCCTTTGGGGTGGTTTTTCATCAGTTGATTTCTGTTTCATTTATTTGATTCTTTGCTTTATCATGCTGTCAACTGTTTGTCTTTAGTTTTTTTATATTTTATTGATTTGTACCATAATTTCTTTGGTGATTGAGGGCTGCTCAGAATTGTTGAGAGTGCGGTATTTTACAAGATTAATAATTTATTATTATGATTGGTTGCAGAGGCAGTCAGATGATTATATTGGATTTGGCATTTTTATTCACTTATGAAGTCCTTCCCAAGGACCTGGAATAGGCAGAAATTGTTGTTCGATGATGTTAAGGGTATTGTTATAGGGTGTAAGCTGTTCCATATAAAGCTGCCTTTTGAACTGATGGATAGATGGTGAATTTGTCAATGCCAATGATATTTAAGCAGTACTCCAGTTGTCTTGGGATTACACCAAGGCACCGATTACCATTGGTACTATATTTGCTTTCTTACCCCAGTTGTTTTACTTCTTTTTGCAGGTCTTTCTATTTTATAATTTTCTCTAGTTCTTTCTATTCTGCTATCCTCAAGTGTTGCCTACATATCCTTATCCAGCCTTTTTATTTCTTTCTTCTCAACAGTTGTTATGTCTGGGGTGTTATGTGGCAGGTACTTCTATGCTGGAATTCTAGTATCTCTGAACACTTTAGTTTCTTCATTTTCCCTGTGTTTATTTTGTGATCCTGCCAGTTCTGGCTTGCCAGCAAATGTTATTTCTTGCAGATATTCTAATGCACCATTGTTGCTACTTTGTCATGCCTTTCAATCATCTGATTTTTCATTCTGACTTAGATTACATTTGAATAACTTGCTTTGGAGCAGCCAAAATCAAGCCTTTGGTTTCTTATATTAATGTTCCAGCTGTAAGCCTTTGCTAGATTTTATCTTTATCCATTTTCCCCTTAATCGTTTGTAGAAATTGGTCATGTAATACAGTAGTTCCTTTTCTTCACCTCGAACCCTTTTAAATAGTTTTTGTGGCCATTGACCATGGTCATGGACCATCAAGAATTAACTTGAGATTAAAATGCTGGCCTGCATCAAATATTCACGGACCCTTCTGACAATGCACACACCCCCAGGAGTCCATGGGCCATAGGCTGAGAACCACTGATGTAATATTTTTCCTTGCCAGCATTTTGTTCTTATTTTGATACCCATGTTTTGTTTCCTGCACATTTAATAAGTTATTAGCTTGCAACAATGCTTTTTCTTGGCTGTCTTTTTTTATAATCAACTAATACATGTCTTTCTTCTTCAACAGTTTGTTTGACATGAAATAAACCTCTGCCTCCATTTCTGCATGGCAAGTATAATCTATCAATATCACTACAGGGATGTGTATTGCATAGTGAATAGTCACTAGTTTTCTTGTTTTGTGTCTAAACTGCCCAGTTCAACTTGTGTCCAGTCATTAATTTCAGCAGTGAGCCTTTATTGGAGGGATGGTTCAGGTATTGATGGATTTGATGGATTTCCACCATTCAATATTGTTTTAAGCACTTTTCTCACTCTTTGGGCGTGTTCTTTATTAATCACATTTTTAACTTGTCCATCCTTAATGTTCTCCATCTGAAAAACTGAAAAACGCTACTGAAGGTTTGGCCATTTGGCATTTCAATTTCATTATTGTATGCCTTTTTATAATCAATCCAGACCATATGTAAATCAAGCTTTTGTCTTTTGCAATTCTCCAAGATCATTTTATCCATCAGAAGTTGACCTTTCGTATCTCTGCTTTTCCTTTTTACTTTCTACTAAGAAAGATGTTATTTTCTTCTAAATAATCTTGGATGTTGTGTGCTGTTATGTCTGTGAGTTAATTAACCACTGTATGCAAGCATATTACAGGCCCATAGATTCCTGCCATTGCCCCTTTTGCTGGATGTTTTTGAATCACTATGTTTTGCTGCTTATTAACCAGTCATTGATTTTCCTTCATTCAATACTTCATTAAGCTGTTTAGCTATAATTGGATGTAAACCAATCAGATATTTGAGCCCAAAGTCATGTAACAGATCATTTTTAGAAGATTTCAATTTTAATCAGTTCCACTCAGTCTTAAACCATTTCTGCTGTTTTTATTAGTTCTTCCATTGAACTTTTTTCTAAATTCATTTTTACTTTTTTTTTATCCATCAAACATTTTTATTATAATCTTTTTCAGTTTTCCCATAAATCTTTTAAAACTATGATTGCTTTTCCTTTTTGTTTGATTTTCCATTTGTTAGAATCATCTTGGGCTTGATTAAAATAGTTGACTTTTTCACTGTCCAGTCAAGGTAATAATAGACATACAGACATATATGAATGATATGTATTTCATCTCTTTAGAAAATCTGTTGCGTCTTAGTTGAGACAGGAAATTGATTTTCATGGGAGCTATAGCAAGGATGATTACACAAATGTACTGCCTATCAGAAATATCTATATATCTCTGGAATATTTAATCTTTACTATTGAATTGCTCCTGACATGACTGTTGAATGTTTTTCCAGTTCTTATGGAAGAAAGAACTTTCTTCATCAGTGCAGTAGACTTCCTTGTTAAACTCAAGAGGCAACTTCAGAATAATTCCCTTAGTCTTGGTGAGATGGGCGGCATAGAAGTTTCAAGTCTGCTGATTCTCTATCCTTAATAAATGTTTTGAGAAATAGGAAAAGCAAACCTATAGCTCGGAGAACAAAAATGTCAATTTCCCTGGATTTCAAAAGACTCTCTGGTGAAAGTATTACCTCCTGGAAGAAGTGATTAGAAGGAGAGACTGTCATCAGGAAATACCACTTACACTGCTCAATAATTCTGACAATAGTTGCAAGCTGGGATGAGAAGTTGCTATACCTGAGGATCTCGATTACACTTCACTCTTTCTGGATATCAAACCTTTCAGAAACTCGATCATTTGCATTTCTCCTCAGCATTTCATGTCACCAGCTGCAGCTGGACTTCTTCCTGCTGTGAAACTTTTGGAAAATCCAATTCTGCTGCTGCTGTTTCACTCAAGAAGCCATATATCTCAAGGAATATAGGTAAGATTTTTCTCTGTCTAAAGTAAGTTACACCTACATTATCACTCAGTTAGTCAAATAAATTGGTATAACAGCGTAGACCTAAGCAAGAAGATATTTCTGAATTTTTTATTCTGTATTTGCCTTTGGGTTTTGTGTCTATATGTAAACCTACACTTTCTTGAAAATTGCTATTAATTGCAGACACTCAAGCAAAAATGTTGAGTGGGTATGTGCACAATATTTCTCTGTATTTTTTTTAAAAAAACAAGTATATATTTTCTTGCCTGGAAGAGAATGGATGTCAAAAATGTTAATTAATATTTTTATGGCCCATCACTGGCCCTGGTTTCTTAGGTTTTCAGAACAGCTGTGGAGGGAAGACTCAGGGTTCCAGGAAAAAAAAGCAGATGTTCTAAGGATATGTGGATAGTTCCTGCTAGAAAATCATGCCCTTGTGAATCAGAATTTTGATTTTGAATCTAAAGGCCTACACGTCCTTCCTACATGCCCTTTTTTCCTATATTCAGAAAATTGCTGTTAGTTGAGAACAACAGCAGACTACCAAAGAGGAGATCTCTTATCCTGACACTACAATCCTGAAACCTCTCATTTTCAAAATTTATTTTTAACTGCTTTTAAAAGAAACAGAAAAAGAAAAGAGACAAAGCACAAAGATAATTACAGTGCAAATGTATACAAAAGCTATGCATTAAAAAAGTGTTTCAAAAAGAAAAATACAGCAACAAAAAAAGTAAAGGATACAACATTTTGGCAATTAACAGGTGCAATTCAGTATGTGCATTTATGTAATGTAAATAATATTCAAGCTCAGGCTCCCAAAACTGAGAAAGACATACAGAGTCTTTCGCTTTTGTAGAAGAATTTAAGTGAATCCCCAGAAACAGAATGAGCAGGTACAAGGATTGAGTGTATCTCAGAATGTTTCTAGCACTCTCAGCTACCAGGATGCCCTCTGTGGCTTGTAGCCAAAATTGACAAAAAGTTGTTTTCTGTAAGAAGTTTTAATTGACCTTTTACCTTGGTGGAATTCACTGAATTGCAAAATATTCAAATGCAACGAACTTTGTTAGTCAGAATAACAGAGCTAGAAGGGACCTTGGAGGTCTTCTAGTCCAACCCCTACACAGGCAGGAGATCCTGCATCATTCCAAACAATGTCAGCCAGCTTTGTTATCATTCTCTTCCACAGGATACAATTTTCTTCCATAGGATAAGATTTTCACATTAACCAAGCTCCTAACTGATGGCAGTTAAATGATATTATGTCTTATTTTTGCTTAACAAAATATGAGAGCCAAGCTAAATGGCTTAACATGATGGGTGAACCTGGCTGTTATGACTCCATTAATAAATCATTGTTAAAAGTTGTGATTTAATAGCATGTTATGAATCCGACATTGTCTGATACGTATGTATTTTGTGCGGCAGTTCTTCAAAAAATGAATTCAAGGCCCCACATTTTCAATTCCTTCTAATTGAACAAGATTATTGGACTGATATCTACCTGCTTGCCATCCATCACGCACTTATTTTATTTGTTCTTCCAGTTTCTTCAACTTCCTATATGCCTTCCATCCTTCTTACTGCTATTCTATCCCTTTCAGGAGGTTCCACAGATTTGCTGACTGCTTAACTGCCTCTGGAAGATTTTTTTGCAAATTCAGTGCAATAGCTATTCATAAACCAGTTCCTTAATCAAACCTGGCTTATAGAAGTATGATGTATCTATAACAAACAGGGAAAACACATTTTCCCCTTCTCATGATACTTAAACCTTCATTTCCCAATATAAACTCATTAGCTCATACTCTATTCTTTCAGAGCTATTACAATATGGCTAGTGGTTCAAAATTTTTTCCTACTGGTTCTGTGGGCTTGGCTTGGTGGGTCTGGCTTGGTAGACATGGCAGGGGAAGGATACTGTAAAATCTCCATTCCCACCCCACCCCTGGGGGAAAGTTATTGCAAAATCCCATTCCCACCCCACTAACCTGCTTTCCAGCTCTGTTCTCCTGTACAGGGCAACAAAAGAAGACCCAGACAATCAGCTAGGACTCGGTAAGCAGAGAATAGATGGGGGTGGGGCCAGTCAGAGGTGGTATTTGCCAGTTTTCCAAACTACTGAAAATTTCTGCTACCAATTCTCCAGAACTGGTCAGAACCTGCTGAATACCACATCTGAATATAGCCTTCCTTGTTTTCTTAATTTCATAAATATACAACCTAAAATTTTATTTCATTCATTAATTCATGCGCATTATTTATTCTTCTTAGGTTCCAATGCACAGTGTTCCATGTGCCATGGTCAGATTCATTGACTTCTGTTGTTTATTATGGCTTTGGTCAATTATGGCTTTGATATATTTTTAGTTATAAAGATGTATATTATCTTACAGCCTTAATTGTACCCATATTGGCTATTCTGCTCTCTGCCAACAGTAAGGATAGTATTTGTTAGTTTGGCACAATTTGGCCATGATGGCACTTCTGCCTCCATTTCTTATCTCTTCTTTGTTACCATGTCAAACAATGATGGCATATTTTGGATTGTTTCTCATAAAATAAAAAAATTAATTTATTCTTTTAATTTAGGTTTAAAGTGATTTGTGAATTTTTCATTACGGTTTAGTATTAGGCATAACCAGGCTATTGTGGATTGTTCAACTAACAGGGATAAAAACATCTGTTTATATGTAAATCAAACCTGCCCGTTTCTTGGTGTTGACGCTCTGTTATTTGAGACATAGTTAAGGAAATGCAGTATGGCAGAGGAAACTGGTTGAAAGATAACAGTAATAAGTTCTTTATGCTTGTGTTATTTGGTCATGTGGGCAAATTCTGGGAAAATACACCTATGTGGTAAGGGAGTTGGATGACATCCTATCAAGCATCAAGTTGATGTATGGTATATACTTGAGTAGGGCCTGTATATAGTGCTAAATAAAATCCCAAGATTGGCACTAATCATCTGGTTATACCCAGTTTTCACCATATACAACTTCTGTAATTTGGAACAGTCCCAAAAGCATTCACAATATTACCACAGCTATTTCTGGTTATTTTATTTTTAGTGTGAATATTTTATATACATATAGAAACAAACATGGACTCAATTCCCCAGAGTTATAAGACCAACACAGAAAACACTTCTAGAAATCCTTTTGAAGAACAGAAAAATGGTCCAATCAAAGGTAAGCACAGGCATATTTTATGAAATGTGTGTTTGTGGGTGTTCCTTTCTTGGGAATTGCTGTTCCTGTTGTTCACTTTTTATAGAGAATCCAATAAGGCTACTTCCAAATTACTGATTTCCAGCATTTTCTGTTCTGTGGTTTCTTTCAACCTGATCTCCAATTACTTTTCCTTTTATTAATAAGAGTTTAAGTACTAGCCTAGTTACTTCCAAAGTGTTGTGAGTATAGTTGCAAGCATGCATTTTGGAGAACGATCTTTCTGCGAATTTTTTCTCCTCAGTAAAGCAAATAATAGGATCAAATTTAGTGGAAATCTTCTGTGAACTGTTTTGGAAGATTGTGGGTGCTTCCTTAAATGGTATGTGGTTTTTGTCTAAGGCATTTAACTGGAGCAGAGAAAGCACAGAACATATTTGAAACAATTGCCCTTTTGGACGTTTACATGTAGAGGAGGAGAGGGAATCTCAGCCTGTGTCCTTTCTGGATCTTAACCTTGTCATTCATCTCTAACTGCTCCCACCAGGATAGGTGCTGATGGTAGAACTTCCTGCTTAATTGAATCTTTGTAATTACTAAAGAAAAGGAAGTTGAATTATACAATGTGGAAAATGAATAAAAAAGTCTTTATTTAGCCTTCCCTCACTTTCAAAGTCATGCAACTTATAATGACTTTTTCCCATCACCACCCCTTTATAAAAAACCAACTTATATCTTGCTCCTTTTGCTTCTTTCTTGAAGAATGCTGGCCTGAATGCTTGCCAAGTATTACAGAAGAAAGGGAAGAACAATCTATACAAGAGAACATTCCTTTGTCTCCCTCAGGATTAGGGACAAATGTAAAGACTCAAATTGTAGATGACAGGTGAGAGCTTATGCACAAATCTTTTTATGCACAGGTATAAAATGGAGCTATGATTTAAACTGTGTTATGCATGCTCTTGTCAAAGAAAAAGAGGAAGAAGTTGTCCTTTAAGAGCTAGGAGGCCCTCCTGTTACCTTTATAACTGTTGTAAGTAGAGTTGGCAGAATTGCATCTAAAGCATAGAAATACTTAATTTTATGTTAAAAGTTTTTCAATGTACAACACCATAGGTTATTCAAATGCAGACCTAATATAGCGCTCTTGCCCTGTTACTGCCTGATACAACTGGTTGTATGCCACTCAGAGTCATTTTGTGGGAGTTGGTTAGCCATATAAAATATACTAAATGAATTAATTAAGTGGGAGGAATAAAATAAGCTTGTTTTCTGAAACTTACTATAAAGCATGGGTGGGCAATGTCTTCTCTATAGGCATAATTTGGTCTACCAGGTGAGCTTTTCTCTTCCCTGAGGCCTTTTTGGACCTCCTGTCTGGAAACAGTTGGGAGAGAAGATGGCAGAGAAGAGCATGACATGCCTGCAATTAATCGGGAAATAAAAAATTGCCCATTTATTTTGTTCAGATATGCTTTGTTATTCCTGTCTTAGATCAATCAGACCTGGAGTTGGAAAAAGACAGAAAAACATGGAAAAATATTTTGAAGATCTGAAAGTAGATACTTCAAGAATTGAGATGCAATACCAGGTACCATGAGCTAGGTGAAAAACAATGCTGTGGATAATTTAATAGTGGAAAATGAATTGTGTTTTCTTAATTGTTGTAGAAAAATATTGTTTGCTTTACCAAAATTTCTTATATCTCGCTGCTGAACAAATAATAATTTTCCAGCTTATTGACCATCTGTACTACTATAAAACATTTTTTTATTTATTTTGTTTATATGCCATCCATCTCACTATCCAAAGTGACCTGCATTTCTTATTATACAAGAGAGTTTTAATGGATCCCTGAAATTAAGGTCTTTAGGAAACAAGAAAGGAAGGGGAAATGATCTCTCTATAGAATGTTAAGCATATTGATTAACAGAGGTAGAAACAATATGCAGTGGGACTTCAGCTGAAAATCACTAGCTATAGGAATAGAGAAAGAAAAAAATGTAGAATTATTTTGTTGGATATTAAACAGCAAACATGGAAATGGATGAAAAGAACTAAACAAGTTGGCTGAGTAAATGGGATTTAAAATAAAAGCACTGAATTCCAGAAGGATTATTTGATAAATATGTATGGGAGTAGCATTGTTAATGAAGAAGAATATATAATGGAAACAAATGCTAGTGTCAAAGAAAAAAGGATGGAAAGGAGATAGTAAATGCTGTGAGAATGATGAAAAATTGTGAGACTTTAGATACAGATGGTATAATGTTTAAATACATGTGGTTTAATTATGAAGCAATTGTGTGTAGTTTATATACAAATACAAGCAGCAGTAAAGGTAATAAGAATAAATGCAAAAAAACCTCACAGGATAAGTCTAGTAAGGATATCTGGGAAAGGCAAACGTTAAAGGTTTTAAGTGGAGGCAATTAGCAAAATCTGGAGAATGCAGTGAGACTTTATTACATGTGTGCAATGTGCCAACCAGATGCTTATTCTTCAAAATTACATTGAGAATTTTATGAATATGAGAAAAATAGCGAAGAGTGTGTAGGCTTGAAATTGTAGGCAAATGTTAGATTGCAAGGAGCAACAAGAAGTGTGGATCTGAAAATCATCAGTATCTAAGATTAATATTTGACCCTTTGTAGAATGTCTACTAATGATAGAAAAATCAGTGGGAACATTTTAAGACACAAATGCTGGTAGCAAGGTGGTACTGTAAGAAATGATTCTGGAGAAGCTGAAAATAGTAACCTAGAAGAGATTGCTTTTGCTCACTTTGGTATATGTAAATGAATATTGAGTATTGTAGGAGAAATATTTTAAAAACAAGCTGATGCATTCTAAATGGGTACTTAAGATATATGTGATAAAACAAGGAGAGGCTCAAGAATGAATGGCTACTGAAACAACATGGATTGAGTGCAAGTGCATGATTAGTATGAAAGAAGTATGCTCAGTTAATTTGATCATATAATCAGAATGAATATGAATCAAATTACAGAAGAAAAAGTGAAAGGGGCTAGAGAAAGGGAAAAAATTGGAAAAAGTCATAGTTGGATGGCACTTATGAGATCCCCCCCAAAAAGAGAGGTGAGACGTTCAAAGAACAGAATCAGTGGATGGGTATGATGGAAGCAAGAATGGTTTGCCAAGACAGAAAAGTATGGAGGGACATTATGAATGTTCAGAGTTAGCTAAATTTTTGTTTCCTCTCAAATTTTTAATTTCTTTGATTTAATGTTTGTTATTCCATTTTCTGTCACTTGCATTATGCTGGATACTCAGAAAGAGACTACATGATGTGTACATGTTTGTCATTTGCTTTCAGAGAAGAAAATAAGAAAGGGAAAAATATGTGGGCATTGAATAGTAACCTATATTTATATTTTGTCATATTTCTTGCAGGATTCCAATGAAACAGAGATGACGGATCCAAACTCATTTCTGGAATATCCAGAAGGCATTGTGAAGTGTGAAAAAAATAGAGAAAGTCTTGCCAGGAGTCCTACCAAACTGCTTGGGAGAGTCAGTTTTAATCAGCATAATCTCTCATCTCCTGATCAGTGGAAAATCGGAAAACAACTGGGAAAATGCTTGCAATTAGAAAGGAAGGTTATGTTCCCAGATGACAAAAGTAAAAATTGTTTTATTTCCAATGATGTTGTAAAATGTCAGCATAATAAAGGTGAATCATGGTCAGAAAGCAGAAAAGAAAGTAACTCTGATTGTGATGATGAAGAGATGGTAGGTGAAAAAGAATCTGAACTATCATTTAATTGGTCCAAACATACACAGACACAAGTGGATGGAAAAAATGAATCTTCTTCTTCTGATTCCAAAGAACATTCTGGTATATTTTTCAGTGAATCCACCATTTCTAAGATTCCAATATGGCTTATGGAAGGTTTAGATGATGATGTATCACAGGTAACAGGAAAGTCTTCACTAGATGTTTCTGACTTTCAGAACATAGAATGGGAACAGCCCAATCCAGAGGACCATAGTTCCAAATTCCAGATTATTCAAGGTACACAAAGGATTGGGCAGTGCAAAAATAAACGTAATGTTGAAGCAGATGAGTGTTCAGATACCAAATTAGAAAGGAACCCTGGGTTTAAGAAAATCAATGATAAAATCATAAATGTTACAAGTAAACCAGAGAAAAAACAAGAGATAACACTGGCTAAATTACAAATGAAGTACCACAACAATGCAAACCCTGGAAAGAGATGGAATGGAAAATCTTCTTCAAGCGATTCATTCTGCATATTTACTGACAACGATTTGCCTTGTCCTCCCTATCTCACAAGGTATGGGCTCCATAGAGCATCCAGCAGAGGCAAGGATGGGGAACTCTCTGATGCCGATTATGCCACAGATGAGCCCAGTGAAGCTGAAGATTATTTCTTAAAAAGCTGTGGAAAATCGTTTCCCAAGAAACTCAGCGCTCAGGAACACATGAGCCAAAAGGAAACCTCGCAGACGACAAAGAGCAGTAGTAGTGGCAGTGAATCCAGTCTCAGAGATGGCTGCTTGAAATATGAAAAGCCTTTCATGGCATCTCCTTTTCATCCCCAGGAAGCCATAACAGATCAACAAGAGCCTGAAGTACTGAGCAAGAGTACTGCAAGCAATTATGGCGGAGAACTAAATTGGCAGGTTCTTTCTCTGAGAAATGATCTTGTGGCTTGCCTCTTCCCTGTTTTCAAGAGCAAAGCAAATCCAGAACATAGGAAAGACAGTCAGGGTAATTTGAAAAAAATATATGCTGTACAATGCAGTCATCCTATAGGAGGCTGGCTAGGGAATTCTGGGAGCTGAAGTTTGCACAGAACAAAGTTGCTGAAGTTAAGACGCACTGCTTTATAATGAGGCTTAATGTTGGTAGAAGGTTATTGAACTAGGCTGCCACCATTCAGGCTGAGCTTTCTAACATACCCTCCTCTAATCTTGGCCTTTTTTTCAACATTTACCTTCAGCTTAGCTTTAGGAAAACTAAGGGTGGGCAGGTGAATTTTGAATCTTCTCATCCCAAAAGACAAGAGGACAGAGGACAGAACTTAGAGGATCTAAGACTAATCCCAGATTCACAAGGGCATGTCCAGTCTAGTACTTGACAAAGGTTTTAATGGAAAATTCCAGTGTTCAATCTTTGAATGAAGAGATGAAGCCAAATCTCTTGGTAAAAAAAAGGAGTTTGTTAGACATAAAAGGAAAGAAGGAAAAATCGATAATAAGACATGTACAAGACTTCCAATAAATCAGTACAGTTAGACTAACGTAACTAGTTACTTACTGTCTTCTTGAACAAGAGGTTTCAGCACATGTTCAGAGTTCACTGCAGAAGATAAAGTAGGAGGTCATCTGATTGGATGTTACCAGGGAGTTTCTTCTTTTCTGTTACCTTTTCCTTGTGCATTATTCTTATCTTTATATAAAGCAGAGAGTAATTAAAAGCTAGACTTTTTGGAGATGCAACCTGTAACTTTGCCCAGGGAATGCACCAACTCTGAGGAGTCCAGTCTAGTAGCTAAACCACCTTCCTGATGAACCTTTAAAGCAGTGATGAAAATATATTCTGATTTTCATCAAGCGCATAAAAGGGATTATACAAAAGAGGACTTTAAAAAAAACACACAGGAGCTGAATTCCATCTGCTTAGATCTTCCAGCATAATGTAATTTTAATGTGCTTCATTGTGTGTAGGGATTTGTTGTGGATGCTTTCAGAGATGCAGCTCTGGAAGCACTAATTCATTGTAGCTTTTATTCTATTAACCACTGAGGACAAGAGGAGAAACAAAAAAAGAATGCTCTTGGTTTCTCTCTTTGCCTTTTTTTTTCCATTGTAAGCCTGATAACAAAAGGCTCCCTTTTTGAATTGTTTTTACAGGAAAAAAATAAAGTTGTTTCCATCCTTTCTTCTCCCCACTATGAAGTGAGGGGAGGATCTCGGAGAGGCAGTCCTTCTGTCTAAGCATATAACATCCTTAATAAACAGATTAAACTTTTCAGAGCTTAAGCACTGGACATTTTTGCTGATTTTCGCTGGGTTTGGTACGCCTCATCTATACTCTGTTAGATCCATTGAATAAACTGGAGAATTAAGATTAAGTTAATTCTCATGTTGCCTTCCATCATTTTAATAAAGCTGTGATAAGAAGAACCATCAAAATAACATTTAGATCGCCATTCCTCTGAAAGTTAATTCAAAATTGGGTGATTTCATGGAACTGCGATTTTGTGGCAGGGTGGGAAATTGGGGGAGTGAAGATGAATTGATTATGCAGATTACATATGATTGTGTGAGTTGGACAATTTCTTGTTTAGTGGCTGTTAAAATCATGATGGAATTTGATGAGAGATTCTATGGCACGGTTCTATGACAGAGGTGAACACTAGATGGCATTAAAGAGATGCAGAAATCAAGCTGCCACCCCCTGTACTTTCCTCTTTTTTTTCAACCTAGTTTTGATATTCTTAATACGGATACAACTTGCCAGTACCACTGAAAGTGCCTAAGCCTGTCAGGATGGCTTGTGTCTGCATGCCCTAATAACAACTTCAGTTCTTCTTTCTAGAATGCAATCACCTGCTCTACAACTGATGGGCTCCACCTGATAAACTTGTTTTGGAGCCCAGAGAGCTTTATTTACCCCCCCCCCCCGCCAATTGAAAGCATAAATCACACTTGTACCCAATCCACTGCAAGGCAGCTGATGCTACCTTCCCAGCTACATTTAAAGAACAGTGGATTTCCTTCCGTCATAGTCAATCTGATGTTCACTTCTTGAGTGGCTGGAGGATCATTAGTGGGTTTTGCACCTGTCAGGAAGAAAAGAGCAGTTACAGATTCTGGCAGCTGCAGAAAGAGATGGCAGCAAAGGAGAAATTTAAAAGTGAGTGATGGGAGGAGGGGGAGGGGAGGAGAGCCTTGCAGTCCAAGGACTGAGTGCCCCTGTTTTAACATATTGAGCAACAACTAAAATATATACCCGTCAGCTCCTGGGATAATACAGAAATGGTAATTTGACAGGTTCGATTTGGAATACGTTGAAATTGTAGTGCAGAACTGGCTGTTTTTGACAATAATAACTTGCAGACTGTGGTTGCTCTTGCTATTATGTTCTACCCATAAGCCTGGAAACAAAACATTATAAATTCAACGATGTCCTTTTATTATTTGTTCTGTGGTATTTTTTTAAAAAAAAATCAAAATATACATGCAACCTGTAGGAATTACAGCACAAGAGAGGGAGAATTGCACTTAAGACCCCCAACAGTTAACAAATCAAATGAGTTAATAAGAGAACATTAAAATGAGAGAATGGAAAGAATGAGTTTTTCTATGTTTTTTGAAAGACGTATAATAAGTGATCATAATTTGTTCTTGTTACAAGAATAGAGGAATAATTGGAAGTGATAAAAGAACCAGTTTTAAAATGTGATCCCATGGCTCTTATGTGGACACAATATGCCTTCAAATGTCATAATTGTTTCCCATCTTCCTTTTTCAATCTTTTTTTTAATACAAAAGTAGAAAGGAGGAAAATCATTAGATATGTGCCATGTACATCTAAGTTTCTTAGTTTATCTAAAAATCCTAATTATGAATACTGAGAAGGAAAAGACACTTGACTAAGAAATTATGTAAACTGTAATCTATCCCAGGAGATCCATTCTGCTACTGTTCCACCATACTTTCAAGAACATTTATTCTGGAAACATCTTCAGTGTTTGTTACTACTATTGTCCAATTTAAGGAGTTATTTTACCTGTTGGTTACAGTGCATTGCTGGGACAGTGGAACAGTGATTATTATTTTGTTAGAAATGTTTTTAACCTATTTTAGTAGTACTCTTGGACATTAAAAAACAAGTTGTGTAAACGGAAAGTGAATATGCTTCAATAATATATAGTATCTGGAATTGCTGCCAGAGCTCTCTATTTCTTCCTGCCAAAAATACAATTTCTATCACGGACCTAACTAACCACAGGACAAAGGGCTCTGAGCCCCATGCTTTGGATGAGGTCATATCTCAGACAATAAAAGTCTCCTACATTTTCTGTTTTGGGTTTTAATAATGGTGCCAGGGACTGCCATCCACTTTAGCTGAAGGAGGACGATGGAAATAGCAAAGCATTCTCTCTTCAACATAGGCTGAAAGTTGAGACTACTCTGAATAAATAATAAATGGGGGAGGTTGCTCCATTTTATGTGTGCTAAATTTTAATAGGACAAGAATCCAGAATTTACAATGTATGTGCCTGAAGATTACTTTTATTTCAAAAGGAAATGTCAGTAGGAATAATGGATCTGTTTTAATTTTAATTTTATTTGGTTTGTCAATTGCTTACAAAATAATAGGGATAAGTAAAAACATAGTTATGAATACATGGATACATATAAGAAAAATAAAAGAAACAATAGGACACAGACAGTAGGCACGTTGGTACACTTATGCATGCCCCCGCCAGACCTCTTAGGAAAGGGGTGAGGTCAATAGTAGACAGTCTAAGGTTAAAGTTTTTGGGGTTTGGGGAAGAAACCA
>JANHFN010004076.1:15336-27754 GCA_032468175.1 Toxicocalamus goodenoughensis | reverse complement strand
TTATATCTACAAAATGATTTTAGGATAGATTTGGGATGATAATATGAACTGTTATAAAATAAACTAAATAAATTATGGTTATCTTGTAAAACATGAATGAATAATAGTATAGTCAAATGATTGATTAATAATGATATTAATGTATTTAGGAGTATTTGATTGACAATATGAGAATATATACAATGTAATTGTAATTCAAGACTACGAAGTGGAAACACAAAACAATTTGTAAACCAACTGACACACTGTATGTATATATATATATGGAAGATGGTTGGATGTTTTTATGTTTTGTTTGTCTATGTTTTTCTTAAAAAACAATAAAACTTTTTTTAAAAAAGAAAATAATACCCTAATAAGGAACCATGAAGGAGAAAACCATACCTCCACTGAAACTGGCAGGACAAGCTACTGTATATAAACTCTGAATGGCTTTAAAGCATAGAGTTTGTGGTTCCTGGGGTAGCAGGCAGCCACCAATATTTGCAACCACCGAATTTCAGCCAATGGAACAAAATGTGGTGGATTGCAACATGGATATACAAGTACAAGAATGCTACACATGGCAGAAGACAGTCTATTCTGAAACCTCTTTATTCAACCATTAGATCCATAACTGTTACTATATAATATCACAATTGTATAACTTCCTGTTGTTTAGTCCTTTGCAAAGTATTAGAATAAGCAGCACCCATGCCATGTTTTGAACAGTAACAACATTGCAGTAACAGGTGGTGCAGTGATTAGAATGCAGTATTGCAGACTAATTCTACCAACAACCAGCAATTCGATCCTGACCGCCTCAAGGTTGACTCAGCCTTCCATCCTTCTGAGGCTAGTAAAATGAGGACCCAGATTGTTGGGGGGCAATAGGCTGACTCTGTAAACTGCTTATAGAGGGTTGTAAAGCACTGTGAAGTGGTATCTAAATCTAAGTGCTAGTGCTATTTCTGAACACAACTGAGCAGTATAATTTCCCCAGATTTTAACATGATTTATGTCTCAGTAATAATTCTTAAAATCTGTTCCACCTATTCTCTAAGCCAAGCACCTGTGAGCTTTTGTACAAGTTCAGGCAAAGGATGAGCTGGATGTATAGATGAGTTGGTTTTGCTGCTCCCTTAATTTGGAAAACAATTCGATATATTCCTTTTCCAATAAATTTCCATTTTCTTTGTGCAATATCTGTCATAGTACTGCTACAATATGATATAGCCATAATTGAAATACCATTAATTTATTTCATGTTAGCAAGATACTCCATCAGCAAGTAAAACCTACCCAGTAGTGATCCAGATGTTAGAAATAGAATTTAGTCTAGAAAGTCTGAAACAATAGTTCATTCAAGCAAAAGTAATGGCTTTAAAGACAAGGGATTTAACACTCAGTCTTTGTTGCTTAGATTGAACAAAAAGAGGAGCTTATTATCATGGCAAAATGAAGAGCTGATGAATAGGGCAAGGAGATGACTTGAGATCACCCACAAGTGTTCCAGATAGCTGCTCATTATTAGAGATCAAGCTGGGAGGGATTGGTTAGAGCTCTGGGATATATCTATCAAGAGCTGTCTTTCTCAAACTGTGATTTGTACCTTTGAAGGGGCATTAAATTAACATATTTCCATCTGTGTGTATGTAGTAAACCGCCAAAGAGTTTGATTTTAGAAAGTTACAAATGGACTAAGGGTCCAGATAAATTTGAAATAAGATTTTAGAATTAATTATGAAGAATCCTTCCTGTAGGTAATGTTTTTGTTTTGAAACATAAGATAAGATTTTAAAATGTAGGCACTAGAAGGAACTAGAGGGAGACATAAAGATTACAATTCATTCTGTAATTTACAATTTCTGTAATTTACAATTTACAATTACAGAATGAAATAAAATATTTTACTATAAGATATACTGAACAACAGACTGAAAAGTTAATTTTAAGAGTGTCTGTTCTATAGATAGAGTGTATCTAAAAGATGCTATGGAAGAGGAGCATGTTCTACCTAACAAGAGTGAGACTGGTTTGAAAGTGGATTTCTATGACATGGGAAAACATGTTATACTGGACCTATAAAAGAAACTGGCTTATGTTTTAATAATTAAAAGGGTGATACAAACAATAAATTGAAAGAGTCACTTGGATAGCCTTTCTCTATTGGATCATTCAACAAATGAGTTTTGTTAATTTTGAAAAATTGTATGAAAAGCAAAAATAAAATAAATCAAGTTCAATGACAGAATTTGATGGAGGTAAAGAACAAGATGTTAGAAGTAAAAGTAAGGAATATAAAGCTGTTTTATTTGATCAAGGTTAAAAGAGATATGTTGCTATTTCTGATAACCTCTATAGACCTTTGCTGAAATCAGGACTGAAATGAGAATATTTCATGAGATAGTTTGGCTATAGGAAGAAGAGATCATATTTTGTATTTCAAGAGTAGTTACTAAAATAGTTTATACTGGTGATGAAGTTGGGAAGTCATTTCTTTATAATATATCTTTTTTTTCTTTATAATATTTTTATTTTTTTTTCTTCTCTATTTTTCTTTCTATTCTCCCCTTTTTCTTTCTTTTTTGCACTTTTTACTCTTTCTTCTTATTATTCTTTTTTCAAATTTGTATTACTTGTACTGTTGCAATTATAATAATTAATAAATTTACTATTTTAAAAAAACAAAATTCTATAAGGCTAGCCACCAGATGTCATTGAAGCATAAGTTTGCAAAGCAGTGGTCAGCCCAGCCACCCTTCTGTTCTTCTGACAACTTAAAAAAAAAACCAAATTACACCAATGGAGACAAACAAGAGATCTGCCTTTTCAACAGCACAACAAACTGTGCAGCTGTGTTTTCAGGCTGCTGGCCAAGTGTTTGTTCTTTTTGCTGTTTTTCTCTCCAGCTGCTACAAAGGGCTAACCCATGACAAGCCAAAAGGGAATATATGTGTGTGTGTTTGTGGGTGGGGGTGGGACATCCATACACAGCCAGCTAACAGCACATAAGGATAAAACCACAAAAATGCAAATGCTTGAAAGCGTGATAAAGAGATACCATTGCTTGCCTTGAACTATCACAATCCTGACTCCTCTTGGCTGGTTTCCCTACACTAAAGCTAAGCAAGATCTGGCTGCTACGGAGGAGGAGAGAAAGCTATTCAGCCAAATCTGCTTCAGAGCTTGCTCAGCTCTTTCATGTGTTTCCTCCAGAGTCAGGGGGGATACTTTCTGACATTTTTGAAATCTTTGTGTGTGTGAGAGAAGAGGTTGTTCTGATTGTCCCATGTCTTTTTCCCCCAGCTTCCTATACTGAACAGGTATAGGCTTCAAGTGCTATTTTTTCTCAGCCAAAGGGCAGATCTGTAACAGGGGGGAACATTGTCTAGAGCATTGTTTCTCAAGCTGTGTGGACTTGCGTGGGAAATTCTGGGAGCTGAAGTCCACACAGCTTAATGTCGCCGAAGTTCAGAAACACTGGTCTAGAATTTGCCTTACAGTCCAGCATTCCCCAGTGAGAATGGCCTTGGCATCAGCTCCAGAAGATAAAGATAGAGTGAATTTAAAGTGAAGTTAGGAATCTGTAAAAGTTAAAGTGAATTTTGAGCTGAGAAACCAGGGTTAGAAAAGATTAGAAAGTTACCTTTTGTTATCTGGGTGTATTAATGCAATGATGATTCTGGTTCCCTTGAAGCTAAGAATGAGGACATGCAATACATGGTCACTCGCTATATTTACTCCTTCTTCCCCTCTTTTTTGGTCTCGTTTTGATACAAGATGGGTAGCAAATAAATTCAATAAATAAGTAAGTAAATAAATAAATAAATAAATGTTAGTTTATAGTTTATTTCTTCATGGTGTGCTAGCATTGCCCTAAAATATTTTTTGTTTCCAAGTCTTGTGAACTTCCAGAGGAAGTTAATATAAGATCTGCATACTTTAAAAAAATACATAAAAGATATACAGCACTACTGCCAGTAGATTGTTTCTTTTTAAACATATGTAACTATAAACAGCAGATATGAGTATAGCACCTTCCTAACATCTGAGGGCCAAATGAAAAATTGCCCACTGAATATATGATCAGGATTTCTTCCATTTAAAAGAGAAAAAGCAAACCTTTCTTTTCTTTTCTATATTTGCATAATTTGAATTGAATAGACTCTCCGTTGAGGATCCTTCACATTGTTGACTTAAAGTGTTATCTACCCTTCTTTGAATCTATCCAAAATGGTGCCAGCATGACATCTGCTGCTCCATTGCAATCCCTACTTTGCTTCTATTGTGCTCCTTCCATATCACTCACAAATAATACTGTCCTGGTTACTCATGTCCAATGTGAGATAAGCATAATGAATTGTTCTTTGTTCTTCCTCACCAACCAGTAGAAAAACTTGCAAATCCTGGCACTTATACTGGAATGGGTGGCTGTGACAAGAATTATATCCATCATTCAGATGTTGCTTTCTGCACTTTGCTTCTTACACCCTTATCTTCATGGGTTGCAAGTATCCTTTTTTCTAGAGAATCTTTTCCTATGCAGAATAAATACCAATGTTTTAGGATCAATTTTAATCAAGAAAACCACTTCAAAACTGAAGTGAGAATTTAGAAAATGCTTCTCTTATTCCATAGTCTGAAATGAATCTGGGCTCTCTTAAAGCTGCTATTCATTTTGACAAAATCTTTCTGACCTCGCCTCTTTCTGTCATGTTATCTAAAAAGAGGAATGCTTTGAGGCAGGAACATCTTGGCAGATACAAATGAATTTTCCCTGCTAATGCTTGCATTCCATAAAACAAATCTAATATCATTAGCCCTCACATAGAAAGGTACCAGATAACCTAACTTCCTTTACTTTGCAAAATGATAGCAGTCAATAAGTTATTTGGCCCAACATTAATTGTGGAATTTGTAAGATGTGAAGGAATATTTATGTTTTAGTGAGCGCTACTACTATTTCCTATGCTTCTGAATAAAGGCATGATGCTTTATGCTTCAAAATTATCTTCTCCCATTACAATTTTGGGCCAGCACATCCAAGAACATGCGTTCCAGCTGAGCTAAGAATATATTCATATTATCAGAAGAAGGGAAGCAGTACTAATCAGAATAGGTCTAGCACTTTTCTAGAGAAGCCCTAAACCCGTGACCAAAAAAGCTTCAAACCTGTGATTAAAATAATAACTTGGTTAACAATCTGAACATTTTTGGGGTGTAAGTTGAAGTGTGAAAACTCACCAGGAAGTAAAAACAAAATAAATCTGCTGGACACTGCCCAAAGATTGGAAGAGAAGAATCCCAGTGAACATATCCCAGCTCCTGACCATGTCATAGTGACCATATTGCAGATTGTTCCTATGATGGGTTTGTGTTGGAAAAAGAAACAAATGCAAGTTTAAGCATTATCTGAGAGGAGCTAGGGATGAGATAAAGATGATTTAATGAGGAGATGCCCTTCAAAGATGGTAGGAAGGCATCTTTGTACAAAAGATAGTGGGATATAAGGATGAGTTCTGTACTACATTCACAAGAAATTGCTACACTGAGATACTTTAAGCACACAGCATACCAGATAATCCATCCATTCTCAATCTATTTAAATCTGTGAATTAACACTGGCTACAGAGAAAGGTTCCTACAATCAGTGGGAAGCTAACCAAAATTTAAAAGTACCGTGAGGTACAAACACGTGTTTTATAGCTGATGGTGATGTCTAAATTAACAATGGCGTCATATTCAGGCTCACTATTATATATGCACATCTATCATAGGCAACACTAAATTCATCACGGCAAGGAAAAAGAAACATCAACTACATTTGTTTTATTGTTTTTATAGATCACTAGGAATCAGGCTTGGCTCAGTGGCACTAGTTTGATTCTTGACTCTTTATGAATGTATCTTTTCTTTTATGTACACTGGGAGCATTTGCGCCAAGACATATATTCCTTGTGTGTCCAATCATACTTGGCCAATAAAGAATTTTGTTCTGTTCTGTTCTGTTCTGTTCCGTTCCATTCCATTCCATTCCATTCTGTTCTATTCCTGATAGATTGATTGACTGACTTCCCTTGAATATATAAGGAAGCCATATTATATTTGGATAGTTATAATTTCAGCCTTCTGTTTTATTGAGGCCCCTGTTCAGAATTAGACAACTGACAGTATTATAAATGTTCCAGATGAAGTGAAGACATTCCACCCATCTAAGAAGTCTATATGTCTGTGTCACTTGTTAAGGCAGATCTCACACGTAGGCTGTGATAAGAAACTGGAGCCTACACTGGTTTGTTTACACTGAAAGATCTAAAGGTCAGTAACAAATAGCTTTGAATAGAATGTATATCTCATTGGATTAAAGTTTTAGTCAGGAAGATAAGTGATAACCAGTTCATATTTTTTGGGGGGGTCATAGTAAAGATTAATTTACATACTTTAGTTTACATTAATTACATAGCAAATATTAATTGGCTAGTATTAATTTGCTTACTGTTGTTTTAATGTGTGTGTGTGTGTGTGTGTATAACATGGTATATATATATATGTATATACCAATTTAGTAAATATGTATTTTTATTTTTCACTCTCCTAAAGTCAAATCTATAGGTGATTATACAGACAACTGTGTACAATCTGGATAGAGTAAATACAATGTAATTTAATAGTACAAGATATTCAAACATATTTATTTTGTCTGGTAGGAACAATACACTGCAGAAAACTGTCCATTTCTAGATATGGGTATAGAGTGCAATTTATGTTTATTTTGTTTGTTTATCAAATTCAGATACTGCCAATCTCACTCTCAGAGTGACTCAGGGTAATACTTTGCCAATATTTTCTTTGATATTGTTGCTGCAAAGTTACCATTGTGTCTGACCCTATTCTCCCTGTTCTAGTCTCAAGGTGAGAAATGGTGCTTGCAGACAGTGAAGACTGCTACAAAGGAAGAAGAGTTATGGGTTGCACCGGGCATGCTACTAGCGGGACGCCAGACTGGCACCATCTCCCAGCTCTTGGCCTCCCAGCACAGAGGCTGGTCATGAAGGACTGGTTCATTAGCCAAATAATAGCAATATAAGCAGTTAGGTGCTTATCATCTTTCCAGGCACATAGTTTTTTAAAACAGATTTTCTACAGGAGAGGGATGGAGAGGCTTAGCACAAACCCAATGGGATAAGAATAAGGTCCCCATGCTGACTGGCACAAACATCGATCAACTCATCTCTTGGTTTGGAGGAACACGTTCTGATTGGCTATCACTTCTGTGACTGCCCTACAGTCTAATGAACAAGTAAACACATCTATTTCTGTAGTTCTAGTATTCTAAAAGAGTTGGAATTTCCCATTCAAGCTTTATTTTCTTGTCACTGTCAATCAGTTACATCTTGACTACAGTCATAGACCAGGATAAGGCAAATAAAATACAAACAATTAGTAATTTTAAAAGCCGAAAAAGTATATATTCATGTACATATGCACATACACATACAAAAATCTATAAAAGAGATTAAAATATTAATTAAATAGAAAAATGTATAGGTTAGTATGCAGGTAACTAATGTATTACTATACAATCATTCTCAAGTTAAACATTAATTAAGGCTGGTTTGAGATGGTGTCATCATCTGAGAGATTTTAATCACTGCTGACATTGGCAACATAGTTTGTTATTTTGGGATTAGTGTCTGCAAACAACAGGGAAGTATAAAATTGTCTTGTGCTCCCTGGGCATTTAGGCACATGAATATCTCTGTAGGCACTGGAGGAGTACATACGCTGTTGTTTTTGTATGCCCAGAGTCACTGGGATATTGCCTCTCTGGGTAAGGAATCTTCCTTGCAAATGTGAAATGAAAAAGATTTGGGCAGTGGACCTGCACCAGTGAACCTTACAGAAGCTCTATGGAGATAAATTAGCCCATCTCTTACTCTCCCCTGTCCATGTTTGTAGGAGAAGAAAAGGCAGAGCAAGGAGATGGAGTAAAACGTGTCATCAGCTTAGAATTATTACATTGCCACAATGCTCTAAGTTCAACTCCTCTTGAATTTCATTTAGATTTAGATTTAGATTTACCTTTATCTGGTGTCAATTTGGTATTGAACTTTGGCTGACTAGATTTTTGTGTATAGGCTTGAGCTATAAATCCTTTTTGAATTGCAACTTAATCTTGATCCTTTGTGCCTGACAATATTATTCATATATCTTATGAATCGTCTCCAGGTTTTTTCCCACTTCTCAGAACAGGAAACAGCTCCTAGTCTGGAAAGAAGACTGATCAGTGAATCAACATAAGAGTCCAAATAATTTTCATCCTCTCTCTGCTGGACCTCGGGTGTAATGCAGTTTCATGCTTACAAACTTGTTTTTACTTTCCTGGCAGTTGTAGAGGTATGTTCTTCTGCCACTTATGGAGAGAACAGGGATCAAAGGTCTTCTGGCTGGGAAAAGAGTCAGGAAAAGAAGTGGATGGGGAAAGAACAAAGTTATTTTAATCAAAATTTAATATTGGGTGAAATGAATGAAATGCATTTATGATTACTTTTATGATAACACTGCTTGTGCAGAATAATTTTTCTCTCCACACATGGAAAATGCAATTCTATCATCACTTCTGAAAGGGCTTTGGGGAGTATTCCAGGAGGAAAGCACAGGTTGTCCCTGATTTAATAAATGGATGTAATAATTCTGAAGAAAAAGAGTGCTGTTTATAATACTTTAGTTCCAAGCAGACTCAGAAGTTAAATAAAAATACGTAAACTTCACTGATTAAAAATCAGTTCACTAATAAATCCATCTGATTAATTAATGAGAAAAATTAAAACAAAATATAATTTTCAGGCTCTTTTGCTGGTGGTGGTGGCAGCGATGATGATGATGGTGTTTTATTTCAATTCCCATTTAGTGAACTGATACAGAAATTTTTCACTTAATTAAGCTGGGAAGAAATCATGAAAAATGTGACTGGGATGTGGCTGCATTAAATCAGGCAAATGTTTTCATTACCAAGACTCAGGTGTGAATACTGCAAATATCTAGCTTGGTTCTAATTTTCTAATTAATATGCAATTCTGGGCCACTGTTTAGTTTAAAATAATACCGGAATGAACAGGCTTCACTAATTGATTACATACTGAGTTCTAACTTAACATCATTGCAAAAAAAATAAAAATTAGGCAAAACAATGGCCCTTTGTTTTTTCAACAAAAATGCTGATCTAATAAATATGAAAAGGAATGTCTGGGACTTCCAGAGTGGTTGGGGAAAGAGGAAATCTTTGTGGGAAAATTTGGCTGCCCTGAATAGTTGTGGGAAAATCATGAATATAGATGCTCTGCATACATTCACAGCACATACCAGAAAGTTATTTATTGACAATTACACCTTCATCCACAGACTTCATTTCAAACTAGATTTCATCCACCAAGACTCCTGAACTCTGCTTCTATCAATATGAATGCTCTTTTAAAACTATTGCATTTTGCTTACTTAAAACCCTTAAGGAATTCTTATTTTCAAACTATAATAATGGAAATCTGAAAAACTTTTATCTCACACGACCTAAGACTAAGGCATTAATAGATACCATAAAGAGAAAATGAATGCATAAGATGCTTGAAGCTTTTTTATGAGAATGAGGGGGAAATTACTTCTCCACCTAAAATAGTACTTTGGCTATTCTAGAGTTTTTGAAGGACATATAAGAGAAATGGCCCTTTTAATTTGTGACATAATAGTGACAACCCTCCATTTTATAACAATGACAATTAGTTTTAAGTTTCAAGAAAAATTGAGCCAAAACATGGCAGTCATTGCTGCCATCTTCAAAAATGCAGTTGTTTTAGATTTCTCATGACTTATGGTAAAATTTGTCATGCTTACAATGATTGCAATCATGTGATTGTTACCTAAGTTAAGAATGAGAAATCCCTGGATTAGGAGTCAAATATAGCTCAAGCACTTCATTCATCCAAATCACAAATTTCCTCTCAAGTATTCTAACATCACAGCCCCTGGCTTCGTGCAGACCAATCCCCATCTCCATTCAGCAGCTAATGAGAGAGAACCTTTTTTTCCTCCAGCTGCCTTCAAGTCAATGTTGAGTTCTACAACTTTCTGGACAGGTCTCTGATGTTTGTTTGGCAAGGTTTCAGAAGTGGTTTGTCATTGCCTCCTTTCTAGGGCAGAGAGAAAGTGACTGGCTGAAGGCCATCCACCTGGTTTATGTTTAAAGTGCTTAAAGATTAGAACTCACAATCTCCTAATTTTTAAACTGGTGTCTTAACCACTAGACCAAATGGCTCTCCTAGGATTTATATGGAACACAAATTACATCTGGCTCCTTTCTTAGGCAGAGCAAACTATTGGGAAATTTTAGGACTATCCAGAGAATATGGAAAGTACTTAAGAGGTGGCAAGATTCTGGCTTTCCTATTTCTTGCAGTATTTTTATTTTTTATTACCCTCTTGTCACTTATATCTTTTTTTTATAGTGCCTTCTATTACTCCATCAACTGCTTTGATCACTTTCTCCTCTTCCCTACACCTCCTCCCCCATTTGCCAAAACTGTCTTTGCCTCCAATGGAAAGATGACAGAGGGGTGCTTTTATTTTCCTCCACAAAACTGATGGGAAATATTTCCACTAAGGCACCTGTTTACACAAATTAAGCCTTATTATCCCAGTGCTAATGAGATTTTCTCCTTCCTTAACTTTCTTCAATATGGCGTCATCATAATATTCAGAAATCAAATTATTTCCCCCAAAGTCAACTTTACTGCACAAAAGTTATGCCCAGGTGACTAAATTCTCAGCTAGACTAGAGTAGTATTTCACATTCCTGGGAGTAGCTGGATGTTTTAGGGACATTCTTCTGAAGGCCTGGCTTCTTTTAGAAGAAGATTTATTAGTACTTTGGAATTCCCAACCTAGCAAGGTCAGATTAGTGTCTTCTCAACTTTCCGGCAGGGTGTGGGTGGCTGTCTTTTGATTTAGACAAGTCTTTGATGCATACGTATCTTTTGTCTCATGGTGTCCAGGGCAGACTGGATGCATATTGTTAAAAAAAAAGTGTTTTATGTTTTAATTTATTGTTTCTGTTAAACTCTTTGAAAGCGATATGTGGCTGAAAAGCAAAATATAATGAAATATAATGAAAGCAAATATATGTGTCCCAGGATAAGGTTGCAAGCAGTAAGAGCCACACCTAACCAGGCCCCACATAAATAAGACACATAGAAGAGGTCAAAGCACATATTCCAGTGGAGAGAAATTCTCAGAGGATGGGCTCCAGCACAAATCTGAAAGCTCGTAACACCAAACCTCTGGTCTCAGCAATTGACCCAGATTAGATCCTGCAACATTATCCTGTGATATATACAGTATATTTGCTTTCATTTGTTAAGAAGTGTTCTAGTTTTGAAGTATCCATTTGAATCAAGAACATGTCTTTAGCTGGTGACCAGCAGATTTATATAAAGCTATTGATGGGCAATCAGTTCCTACTATACATTGTCTAAATATTGGGGAACATTTCTATCTGTCTTGTCCATGTTTCTATCTTGCCGCAATCTAGAGACTCTCAGCAGCATATTGATCATGACATCTATTGAAGGATAATCTTGAAGTCAATGGACAGGTCTTTACTTGTCTACCTGTACCAATATATCCTTTATAATATAATGATCATTATGTTTGACCTGTTACTGAGCATTTCATAGATCCTTCCTGCTTTTGGCAGGAGCCATGGCCAGGATGCTTTTTCAACTGCTTTACCTTGTGCGCCAATTGCCCCCATTTCTAGATCGAGAGTCTGATTTTGGCCACTCTAGCACCTTCTGGTTGGGATATTGCAAGGTTCCCCTCAAGAGGCTGCAGAAACAACGGCTGATCCCAAAAGCAAAGTAGTTATGGGTGCACATTACTGCAGCCATGAAACACCACTATTGAGCTGCACTGTCTTCTGAATCCAGTTCAAGGTGCTGGTTATCAGCTACAATGCCTTATATCACGGGTGTCAAACTTGATTTCATTGAGGGACCACATCAGTGTTATGTTTGACTTTGGGGGGCCAGAATGAATGTGGTCAGGGTGGGTGTGGTCAGCTTGACATCACTCATGTCGGGGGCGCCTGTTGTGGCCTGAGTGCTCTGCCAGCGAAAATGGGCTCCCAAGCTTCAGTTTTGGCTGTGATGGCTTCCTGCAACTCTCTGCCTGCAACATCTTCCGGCAACCCTCGGCCAGTGAAAATGGAGCTGGGGGGGGGGTGTTTGAGCTCCATTTTTGCTGGCAGAGGCACCGTGGCCAGTCCTTTGCTGTTTCCAGGGTGGTCCTGCAGGCCAGATCTCAGCACCCAGAGGTGTTATTCAGCAGGTTCTGACCAGTTGTGAAGAACCAGAAGCAGAAATTTTGAGCAGTTCTGAGAACCGGC
>JANHFN010004076.1:0-15236 GCA_032468175.1 Toxicocalamus goodenoughensis | reverse complement strand
AGTTCCAGGCTTGGTTGAGCCTTGCTGGATGATGATGTAATGAAAAGGGCTTTGGGCAATTGCTATAGCTTTACCTGGAGATTTTTGTTATGTAAAATATTCTGGCCCAGGCCTTAATGACTCACCCATTAACAAAGGTGGGGGTGAGCTTCTACTTCCGAGTTGAATTTCTGCTTCTGAGTTCCTACTCTTTTTAGGGGAAATATTCTGCCTTTTTAATATTTCCTAGGATATTTCAATTTTCTAGGAGAGGGGCGGGTGCTAACTTTCTGCACCCAATTGACTTTGCTTGCTAGAAGCTGGTTAGGAAAGTCACAAATTATGGTCATGTGTGACCACAAGAAATTACAGCCATCATAAATGTGACCCAGTTGCCAAGTACCTAAATTGCAATCATGTGGCCTTGCAATCATGTGGTATGGCAGTCATAACTTTGAGGATGTTTTTCAGTTTTTTCAGTCAGTTTTTCCGAGGCTCTCATAACCTCGAACCAACAAACAGTTGTAAGCTAAGGGCTATCTGTACCATAGATCATTAGAAGCACAGTGAGAACATCTCCTTGGTGTTGTGTTCCCACTCTGCATCTGCAGGGTTAGAATCTAGTAATCCCACCAGGAAGGCAAGATTTAGAAATCACACAGTGTTTTCATATTTATCTACTTTACACATGAAGAAGTGAAACCAGAATACAGGTAGTCCTCAATTTACAGCCTTTTGTTTAGTGACCATTCAAAGTTACAAAAGTGCTGAAAAAAGTAATTTATGATGTTTTTTTACATTTACGACCATTGCAGCATTCCCAGGATCACGTAATCAAAATTTGGATGTTTGGCAACTAATTCATATTTTTGATGGTTGCAACATCCTGGGGTCATGTGATCCCCTTTTGTGACCTTCTGACAAGCAAAGTCAATGGAGAAGCCAGATTCTCTTAACAACCATGTTACTAACTTAACAACTTCAGTGATTAACTTAACAATGGTGGCAAGAAAGATCATAAAATTCAACAACAGTCTTGCTTAGCAACAATCGAAAGTTTGGGTTCAGTTGTGGCCATAGATTGAGGACTACTTGTAAAATCATTGCTATAAAATATTTCGGAGAAGGCTATAAACAGTAATTTCTTAAGTAGTTATAATTCACGAAATACCAAATTTAATAAAAAGAAAAAGACAGAAAATAACACTCTAAGCTGTCTTCTCAAAAATCTGAATAAATATGATATATAATAAATAGCCATGCTACCTAGGAGGTGATAGGAGATACCTAATTTATTTGGAAGTCATCAAATTGATAGAAAATACATAACCATGATCCTGACAGTTAAAAACCTAGTACAATTAGGGGCAATAATAATGACAATAATAACATTTTAAAAATCATAAGGATGAAAATGCCTTATTCACACATTGTGCTAAGCCATAATACAGTTGGTTTGGTTTCTGTGATATATAAACCTAGCCTCTGTCATTTTTAAAACATAATTTATGGTCTAATTCTGTGCATGAGTCAAAACCCTGCAACTTGTTCATCAAATCATAATTAAAATAAATGATAGTGATATGAGACCCCAGCTAATGTCTGACTTATTCAAAGTTTCATTCAGCAGTAACATATTTTATTACCTTTATGTTAATATTAGCTCTGCATTTCTAACTTTATTTTCTCTCCTCAGCCAGCTAATTCCAGCCCCAGGCAAGGAATGTCTTAATTTGCATAGTTTAGGTAACTGGTTTTGGTGACACATTTATAGTATGGTATACCCATCTTACACCCCAATTCCCTGCCATGCCAAGTGGACCCTAGTGCTCTAAATTATTATAGTAATGTGATGGAAGGGGAAAAAATAAAATACTAGGAGAATGAACATACTATGTTCAATTTGTTTTTTAACTGAATCATATTTAGTTTTGCGTTGTTCTTGCTACTTTCCATATGTTCACTTTTCATGCTTGCTAAAATATAGTTTTGAGCACATCATTCAGAGGTCAAATGCCTAAAGAAAATGTGTCTTATCTACAAATTAATTTCTGCAATATTTTTAGATTGATTTTCCCCTTTAGATTCTTTAAATATTATATTGGTTTTAATCATGGTAAATAGTTCTGAAGAAAGTTGATGTATTAGAAAGGTGCAATATGAATGCCATATAAATTAATATGTAAATATATAATCTGAATGAATTCCTTGATTAATTCTAATAAATGCATATCTTGCTGGTAATAAATTTATCTTATTTGAATTCCACATTCATTGAACAGATGTGACATTATATATTTTAATGAAAAGAAAGATATACAAAACAAAGATAGATAATAATGTCAGCCATAGGAAATCAGGGATACCCATTTTACCAATGAAGAGAGGTTGATTGTCTTGCACTGTTTATCACAAAGGTTAATATTCAAGAATTTCATTCCGGGCACCCCCAATGAAATATTTGCCCTTAAATCTAGTTATAATGTCAAATAAATAAAAATTAAGAAATCTTTTTTTTAAACTAAGGGTCATGGGTATCACAGCAGAACATTTATTTTTAATGTCTGTTTCTGAATCCCTTTCATCTCACCTGAGGGTTATTTATGCACAATTAGCATACATTAATCAAATGCCTGAACAGGTTTTGCAATAGTATACTTCAGATGTAATACCCTGAATTTCCTTTGCTTTTTCATCAGTTTGTGTAGTGCTAGAAATAGATTATAATTATCTTGACCTCCTTGACATGCTGCTGCACCAGAAATGTGAAACCAAGACATGTTCTTTTATATTGCTTCCTTCTACAATAAATATTAAGAGTCTTCTGCAGTTGCTAGTGAATAAAGAAAGAAGCAAAATCGTATTCTCTTTCATTCAGCCTTGATTCTAAGATCTTATCGTACTACAGATGTTACAGGCTCTCATCAGCCCTAGCAAGCATGGCCAACAGTCAAGGATACCCAGGAGTCAGTCACGATCTTGGTTTATCATTTCTTTTGAGGCAGAAAATACACATAAAATTGGCCTTAAAACAGTGATAGTCCCAGGCACAAAACATAGTTACTCCACTGAAAGATGATTCTTATGATAAATTTAAACAATGCCATCTTTAAGGGAGAGAAATAAGATATATCATTCTGACTTCAGCTTGCAGGAGACTTAAACATTTATTCTTGCCATGTTGTAACCAAATCATCTTTGCCAGAGTAGACATTAGTTTCTGTGTTCAGGACTACATTCTCCTGGAATATACTATAGTAAATTATGTACCATTTATAGGAAGAATCTTCCTTCCTTCTCTCCTTCCCTTCTTCCATGCCTTCACCTTCACTTTACTTTCTTTATGATAGTTTTTGTAGTCTTTGTCATTTTTTAATTTCTCCTGACTGCTCTCACTAAAGAGGAAATTTGCTTTTGTGAGAGATTTAAAGTGATAATTTTTCCTCTCCTATGCTACATGTTAACCTAAGGTTTTTGCTGTCTTTTTACCATCAACTAATAAAGTTGATTTAGATGGGTGTTTTCTTGTGGACCTAAGGAATCAATTGGAGGATAGCAAGGTGATATTAATCGGGATATTTCTTAATGGAAACAAAGTAAAGGAAAAGAGTCTGGAGCATTTAAATTTTAAGCATACTTAAATTTAAATATTTAAGCATACAATTTTTTAAAAATTACTTTATTGAATTATAGAATGCAATATGGAACACAAGTAACCAAGTAATGGAAAAAACTTCCAAAATAAAAAAACCACAGAACTACAGCACTACAGAACTCACTTAACTTCCTGACCCAGATGTAATGGGGGAATAAGTACTGGTTGGTTTCCATCCCCTCAGAAGGGTCTGTAGGGTGTAGCAAAAAAAAAATCAAGATGGTGGCCTCAATGGTGTGACCAAAGCTCTGCATTACACATCATTAAAAATGATCAGAGCCTCTTGCACCATCAAGGTTGCTATCTTGACTTTTTTTTTTACTCCAGCCTGCAGATACCTTTGCATCTTCTACAGGTCTTCTGATTATGAGCCAATAAAACAATCAGCAAAGCATGTTTGATTTTACACATTTTAAAAATGCCACGGATTGATATCAGATTGATAAGTGATGAGCCAATATGAAATGCTTGCATCTGCCTCTGTTTGTCTTTTGGCTGTATTGATATCAGATTGTTAATAGGTTGCTATCTGATTAATGCCAGAACAGCTCAGAATGATGAAAAGCTGTCTCTTTCTTTCTCATGGATTGAGGCAAAATGAAGGCATCAACATGGAGACATGACAGAAAAATAGAGATTGTCCCATGGATAAACATGTGATGTGACTCTCAGAGCTAATGTAAAAAAACATTTAGGAAATAATGTTGTGTATTGGTTCAAAACTATTATTGCTTTATGGAGTTAATAAATCAAGAATATAATTGCTGGAGAAGGAAAAAAAGAAACATAAGCAACTAAATTAGGCAAAAGACAGACAACTAACATTTCTACTACAGTTTTGTATATAGCTACTGTCTGTCTTCTGAATAAGAAGCAAATTGTTAGAACACTTTACAGATATTCCCTAAGTTTAGTAAAAACATTTGATTTGTTTTGACCTTCTTTTAGCAACCAGCATCTAATCTAATCTCTCATCTTTTGCTTTCAATATAAAGTGTGAATAAAATTCTTCCTGGCAACCTTAATGGGCTATTGTATAGCAATTGTATAAAAGAAGCGCATAACCCCTTTCCTTTTTATGCCATTTCTTTGAAGAGGCATAAAAATAGGCAGTTCAAAACCAGCATTTTTATGGATCTCAGATCCCAAGAACCAGAAATAGATTCAGGCAGAGGAGTAGATTCCTGATCAATACCGTCCCCCTGTTTAATTTTTTTTACAACTGCAAATGAAAGTAGATTTAAATGTCCATCAAACTGAAAGTAGATTTAAATGTCCATCAAAGACTCCATTTTAAAAAAAAGAATAGGACGGAGCTGTTGGAAGAACAGAGCAAAGCAAATCATGGAGATGGAGACAGGCTTTCTATATATCCAGAGCAACTATCTGAATCTCTCAAATCACTTTTCCTCTCACTTTCAGAAGGCATTTCTGGCGTGCCAAATTGTGTTACGAGAAGTCATTTCAATGAATCATTCACAACACGAATAATACAATCTTAACCAGGTAAGGGAAAAGGCTCTGTGGAGCAGCATTTGCTCATTGTGGTTTGTTACAAATTCACAGAATGAGACCTTGACTGATCCAGCTGGTATTTCCTCCATTTGCTATCTGCAAATGCCTGAGGCAGCTTCTCTGAAACCATCCAGGGAGCAGCAGTGCTTATGTAACTAAATACATCGGAAATGGAATATGTGGCAACTGTATGGTTGGATCTTTTGAAGATAATAAAAAGGGAAGTGAGGTTCTCCTATAAGACTTATTGAGGAGCACTTAAGGGGTGATGTTGGAGGGAAAATTCAGTTCATATTTATGTTGGGACCAGTAATAACACCCTACAAGTTATCAAAATGGGTTGGATCTTATTGGTTTATTAGTAATAAATAACTTCTCCAAGACCATAACTTAGACTCCTGATCTCTTTCCCGATTTTTTCTGACTCAGAGTGCAGAATCTTATTCATGCTGGGAACCAATCTTATTCTCTTCCTCCCTTTATGACTCCTATTAACAGGGCTCAAAGCTCTCATTCTCCTTGTCTTCTGTCTGCCATGTCTTTTGTTCCATTTGAGCATCACTAGAAGAGAATAGAAAACAGACAAACTGCGTTATCCCCATAATTAGCCATCTTAACAATGTAGCAGCATCACACTTGGCAGTGATGCAGTATAACAATCTGCATAAATTAGTTTTCATGTCCCAGGAAAGCCATTTCAGTAGCTTCCGAAAGGAAAATAAATGCTGGGGAGGGCCAGGCTAATGGAAACTGGTTATTGTGATCAGACTAAAGGGAAGAATGGAAGCCCCTATTACAATGGCTATCTAAGTGCTGTGTGCTTCATTAGCCAGTCTGTTTTTTGTTTAACAAGTGTGGGTTTGTTCTTGTGAGATTTGGACAGCTGAACTGGGAAGAATTAAAGTCTTATTCCAAAAGCACTAAAAGAGAACTTTGGGGGTGGTGGGGAATAGAAGGATTCTGCTTTCATAGTCATCTGCAAATTGCAAAGCAACTTTAAAATAATTTATCATAAAATGAGCAGACGGGTGAGCAGAGAAGATCCAGAGAAGGTGGTAGGCACCATTTGAGTGTCAAAATGAGTAATAGGTAAGAGAAGCTACAATGCCTAAGTAGCCCCACAAGTCTCAGTTTTGACCTCCAGTGAATTTTGGTAGCAAAAGTAAACTAAAATCAGAGATATCATTTCCTGTAATATGAGTGGGCTAAGATACAAAACCATAGGTTGTTTATGATATAAAGCAGACATAACACATTTTAAAAGCAAAGTAAAGCAAAACAAACAACTTCCCCATAAGCCCAGAAATATGAAACATTATTACTTCCACATCAATGTTTGTAGTGTAGTCCTATCAACTTTTGCACTACACTATTCCCTTGGCTCTTTGCTACTTCTTCAAAATGGTACCACATGCTCACTTGAAAGAAAGATTGCTTGCCTTTAAGATGATTATCCTCTGTTACCAAAAGATCAGAAGGAAAAACTCCTCTGCCTCCATTACCACCTTGTTAGCAAATCTAAGATGATAGTCCTTCTCAGAAGTTAAATTATTTGGGAAAAGTAATCTTTGGTGCAGCTACGTGCAGTCCTTGGCAGTCAAATGGTTGCCTCTCTGTTTGCTGTATGATACATAAGGATTTATAATATGTTCAGATATTAATGGAGGGAAGAAATTTAATCGTAGATTCTCTATACCCTCATATGAAATAAAGTAGGCACCAGAATGACGTGGAGTTTTTGCTGCTCTCTAAGCTTGATTCTTTGCTTGTGGATGTTGGGCGTGCATAAGCGCACCAAAGCGCCTACCGTCCCTGTCCTATTATTTTTTTATTTTTCTTATATGTACTCATTTCTCGTATTCATAACTATGTTTATCCTTATACATACTATCTTGTAAATGATTGACAAATCAAATAAATAAATAAATAAATAAATAAATAAATGTTTCATTACCTGACTAGGTAGCATTTTCAATGCTAGCAAGTGTGGGTTTTGCTCTCTGTTTATATATAGTAGCTTGCCTTGTCAATGCTGATGGGGGTGTAGTTTTCTCCTTGATAATTCCTGGATTAGTTTGTTCTTTATTGGTTGTTTGTCTGGATGAATAGTTCCTTGGGTATTGTTCATAGTTTGATTATTTGTCTAGTATTAATCTCTGCTTATATGGATGTTGATTGCTGGTGAGGTGTTCTAGTCTTTATAGTATTTTAGCCTTCTCTTGTCTCTTTTGAATAGTGTGTAAATGTTTATCGCTGAGTGTCAGTTGGTGACTGATTTGCCAAGCTTCTAGGAATTCCCTAATGTATTTTTATTTAACTTGGCCTAGGATGCTCACAGTTTCCCAGTTGAAACTATGATTAGGTTTGTCCATGTGTTGTAAAATTAAGGAATTTTCATTATGTTTTCTGACCGCTAATTGATGTTCATGGATGCACTCTGTATCTTCTGCCTATCTGTCCTACTGTATATAGTGGCCTTTACACTCTATATTGAAAATGAGTCATGCTTTTTCTTCCTGGGTCTTTTGGTTTTACTTAAGATGTTTTGGAGCACTCTAGTTGGTTCATGTGTTAAGGTGAGGTGTTAAGATGTTTTTGATATATGGCAGTGTTATCCTCTTACATAGCATGTTGATTGTGCTTTGGTGCAGAGATCCCCAATCCCCAGGCTGCTGCCCACTATTGGCCCTTGAGCCCTTTGGAACCAGGCTGTGGAAGTAGCAGATGAGCATGCACGCACGCATCCCCCACTTGTACAAGCAGCAGGCAAACATGTGCACATCCTCACTTGCAGGAGCATCAGGCAAGCGCATGTACATACATCCCTACTTGTGCGCACTTGCCTACTGTCCATATGGAATTATTCCCTCTCTCCCTCACCAACCAGTTCGCAAAGCCAGAAAGATTGGGGAACTCTGCTTTAATTGAGTGGCCAGGCAATTTTTAATAAAGTTGCATGGGTATCCAATTTGTTGGAAACTGTTGCATAGGTAGTCTGTTTCCTTTTTCTGATGGTCTGAGTTGCTGCAGTATATTTGTACTCATTTGAATAAGGCTATTGCACAACTCGACTTCTGGAAGGTTGGGTTCTTATTTTGGTAGTGGAACACTGGTTTAGTGTGCATGTTTTTCAATGAACTTGTGTTTCTAATTTGCAGCTATTTCCTCTGCTGATAAGGATATTCAGAAAGGATAGTGTGTTGGTGTTTTCTTCTTTCCGTGTGAATTTTATTTCTGTGAATATATTGTTCATATTTTCATATGTATTTTTTAATTGTTTAATTATTATGAGAAAAGGGTTGTCTATATGCTGGATCACAGGTGTCAAACTCGCCATGTCATCTTGCCATCACATGATGTTTCGTGATGTTTTTCCCATTTGCAGAGCTGGGGTGGGCATGGCCTGTGCGTGATACATCTGGCCCATGGGCCTCCAGTTTGACACCGCTCTGCTAGATCCTTATTTTTGGTTGTATATGTGAGAGTGCTATAATTTCTAAACAAGAGTAAATTTCACAAAGAACAGCACAGTTTTCTTTGTCGTTTTATGTAGGGAAGTGATCAAGTCTGAATTCATAATTATTACTTTCTTTTTTCTCCCCTCTTTTATCTATTCATTTTCTTTATGGGATGTCAGGCTTGAAATTTATAGCCCAGTTTGCTGAGCATAATCCAGACAACAAATTCTCAAGTGCTTGGCGCTTTAGATGATATATATAATATAAATAACTTGGCGAATCCTGAAATAATGTTTATTTATAGTATCTCATATTTGATTGAATGCGGACTATCCCTAGGCAAATATTTCCATGATTGTGTTTTAAGAATAACCTTTAAAATGTACAATTAGTGTGTATGAATACTTTACTTGTAAGCAAAATGAAACAAGTAAAAACTATTGATTTCAGTGTTGAGATGCAAATTCATTTTATGGTTCATTCTTCTATGCTTTTCTTCCTGGCAGGATTTCATGGCATTAAGATGAAACATAAGTCCTCTTTCCCTTATAGCTTTGTAGTCATGGACATGTTGGACATGTTGTATTTTTGGCAATTATACCATGGTGGCACAGTAGTTATAATGCAGTACTGTAGGCTAATTCTACCAACTGCCAGCAGTTCAAATGACTGACTGAAGGTTAACTTAGCCTTCCATTCTTCCAAGGTTGGTAAAATGAAGAGCCAGATTGTTGGGGGCAATATGCTGACTCTGTAAACTGCTTAAAGAGGGCAGTATAAGCATTGTGAAGCGGTGTACATGTCTAAGTGCTATGGCTATACAGAAGTGGCTTATCATTGCTTTCTACCAGGATGCCTTTTCAAGTTTCTAGTGGTTTCTCATCCTGGTTTGGGTACCATCCATCCATCTCCTGTAGAGATGAGCCTGACCCTGCTAAGCTTTTTCAAGACTAGTCAAGGTCACCTAAGTGATGCTGTCTGCTGTCAGTGCAACCTTTAACAGGTATAAAGATAAAGTTTTTCCTTGCCCAGTCATGTCCTACTCATCTCCATTTCCAATGCTGGCTACCTCAGCAGTGCTCATCTCTGTTTCCTAGTCGAGTAACTATACACCGAGGTGCATAGAACACTGTTACCTTCCCACCAAAATGGTACATGTTTATTTATTTGCCTTTGCATGGTTTCAAACTGCTAGGTTGGAACTGGAACAAGAATGAGAGCTCACTCCACCACGCTTGGGTCTCAAACTGCTGACCTTTCAGTGAACAAGCCCAACATCTTACTGCTGGACCACCGTGCCCCTTTAACAAGTGTGCGAAACAAGTGTATGAATCAAATTGAATATTCTCCTCTTGTCTAGCATTATGCCTGTGAAAAAGAGAATGCAGTTAAATTTGACTGAGGGATACAATCAAGATCAAGGGAGGTACTAATACCACTCTATAAAGCCTTAGTAAGACACACCTAGAGTACTGCATCCAGTTTTGTTCACCACATTACAAAAAAGATGTTGAGGCTCTAGAAAAAGTACAGAGAAGAGCAACCAGGATGATTAGGGGACTGGAGACTAAAACATATGAAGAATGGTTATAGGAACTGGGCATGGCTAGTCTAGTGAAGAGAAGGACCAGGGGAGACATGATAGCAGTCTTCCAACACTTGAGGGGCTTGCCACAGAGAGGAGGGGATCAACCTGTTTTCCAAGACACCCGAAGGCCAGACAAGGAATAATGGATGGAAATGGAACAAGGAGAGATTTAACCTAGAAATAAGGAGAAACTTTCTGACAGTGAGAACAATCAACCAATGGAGCAGCTTAGCCCTCGGAAATTGTGGGAGCGCCATCACTGGAGGCTTTCAAGAAGAGATTGGACTCCCATCTGTCAGAAATGGTGTAAGGTCTCCTGCTTGGGCAGAGGGTTGGACTAGAAGACTTACAAGGTCCCTTCCAATTCTGATTATCTGTTATCTGTTATGGTTGTTAGAGCTAGAGAGGAATAATTAGTTGTGGGATATATTAGCACCAATAATTCCAAAAGAACTTTTTCCAAAAGGCAGCTGGTCTTTCTTGGGTTTTTTCTTCGAAAACATTTCATTTCTTATCCAAGAAGCTTCTTCAGTTTTAACTTTAGAAGTGAACCTAATAACCTGGATGACTGAGAATCTACACAGACAATTAGTACCAGTAATATTCAAGAAATATAGCTGTGTCATTCCAGAAGCAAAAAAAAAGTTTGGTAAGGAGGAGGATAAAATCCAAATAGTCCAAGATAAGCCATCTGCCACATTTCACATATAAGTCAACAAAATTTCTTTGCCAAAGAGACTACAATTGAAAAAGCAAATCACCAATCCATATCAGACTGGCATGGATGACATGAGCGGATTTATGGTGGTTCTGGAAAAGAGAAGCCTGGAATGAGAGTATACAGACAGATCTGCTTTCTTGCTATGCACAGGTCTTGCTCCTTAGTTCAATACACTATAGGCCAAATGGCTTTAAAACATGGGGCCGAACTGCCTTATTGGTTATCAAACCTTCTATCAAGGCATCTTCACCTTCTCCAAAGTAGCCTGCAATTATAGAATAAGTTGCAATCATTCTGCCTTGCCTGATTTTAAAACTAAAATTGCAAAGGCTCCAAAATATTGCCCTATAAAGCATGAAGAGATTTCTTTTAAAGGTAATTTACTGAATCCCCTTATCTCTCACGGAGAGACTCTCAGTGAGACTTTTAAGGGCATCCTGGGAAAGAGAACTCTCTGAGCCCTTAATTTAACTAGTTGTCTAGGTGGTGGCAAATATGGCAATTGAGTTATGCACTTTGAAAAAGTATTGTTTTATTGGCCTTAAATCGTTTGCTAGTCTACTTAATTTGTCAACTCCAAGTTACAGTATTAAGAGAAGTTTCTTTTTACCCAGCTTTTTTTTAAAAGAAAACTTTTATCATGTAGAAAAAACACCCAGATACTTTAATGTTTCTTCCCAAAACTGCAACCATCTGATTGCTTCTTTTAAGATCCAGTTATTTATCAAGCTTGACATTTTACTGACTGACAGCTAGAACAGAATAGTCACGTTCCTTGCCTTTCCACAAACGAAAAGATGAGATACTTGATCTTCCTTTGCCCTGCTTTTGTTAAGGGATGCTAGCTGACAAGAAGGAAAGCCGAGTCTTAAGTAAAAATAGCAAGGCGTCCTTTCATTTATTATACTGATATATCCGATTCAATTCTGTTTCACCGCATTTATCCCTGTCCTACAGTTGACCGAACTTTCAAGAGGACGGTGAGAGCCCAAAGCAGCTTGTTCTTAAAAAGTCAGTCAACCCAAAATTAAAATATTAAAAGCATGTACAAAATGTAGTCTGGATACAATTCAACCGAGTAGAATATTTTCAAGTTCCCACCGAGCCTGCGCTTTTACCCACAAGGTTCATCAATACCCCCGGGATCTAAGCATGCTATTCCTGCCGGATCGTCTTCTATGGGACCGGCAACCTCCTTTCAAATTAAGTGCATAAACAGATTACATCCCCCCCGCTTTTCTCAGCGATCCGTTCTCACCTGGTGGCGCCGGTGACTACGGCTACCCTTTGCATAGTTGTAAGGATCATAAGTCAAAGGGGATCGATCGAAAATGGAAGCGAGACGCCGGGACCGGCTATTTAATTCAGGGCGGTGCGCCGCCTCCCAGGCTTCCCTTCTCCGCAAGCAACGCCCCGCCTCTTTAGCAACTCCTCGCTGGCTCAGATTGGCGGCCAGCCCGGAGGAAAATCTGAAAAGCAAATGGGGAAACGGGGCGGTGGCGTGAGAGTAGCCCGATGATGGAAAGGCGGGACCTGGGAGAAAGTCAGCCGCTGCGCTTTGTCACAGGCATTGGGGCGGCGGGAGAAGGTTCCCCGGGTGGTGAGCCTGTCATTTGGGTGGAGGGCAAATGCAATGCAATGGCTCTGCTGTAAGAAGGCGCGGAAGGTGATGCGTATTAACGAGCCAATTAAAGTCGACTTACCTGCTTGTTCCTAGACTTCGGCTTTTCCCGGAGCCATTGGAAGAGATTGAAAGCCAGTGCTTTATTTAGAGAAGAAGGCTTCGGAATGCAAGGCCTGTCATATACTCAGAAATTAAGACCATTGCATTGAATGAAATTCACGGAAATCGAATATATAGCTTTAAGAGGGCCTGAAGGAATGCGTGGATCGAGGCTACTTTTGGGATAGACCGCTCAGTTAAAGATAAGCCTCCCTCTTTGGAAGGAACGTTGCACAAATCAAAGTAAAGGCAGAAGCTTTCCAGAGCCAGCTCTAAAGCCAATTGCAAAGATGGTAGGATTGCATGAATCCTCCTGAGCTTACTGGGGGGGGGGGGGACGACGCATCCCTAATTAAAAATTTCTCCCAATCCAAGGGTTGATTGGAACACATTCCTTAATTCACAGTCTAGGTTGGCGTTTCATTAGAGTTGACAACTTTAAGATGTGTGGGTCTCCACTTTGAGGATTCCCCAGTCCAGCTCTGATTAAACACGACCTTGGTGATGCAGTCAGTGGTTGGCCGTTGTTGAGCTTCTCTTGGTTGCGTGGGCTGTTGCCCCATATGCCCCGTCACCTTCAGTCACTTCAAGGCCATTTTGGCCTGGGCTGCAGGGAAAATGGGACCTTTGATTCCCATAGAAGCATCCGCTCGCAAACACTGACAAGCTTTATATGGGTTCTTATACACACTACTAAACTAACCACACTTGTTGGTTTACAAGGGATAAGGGCAGTGGTGGGATTCATATTTTTTTTACTACCAGTTCTGTGGGTGTGGCAGCGGAAGGATACTGTAAAATCTCCAATCACAGCTGATATTTTCCGGTTCTCCGAACTACTCAAAATGTCCGCTACTGTGTTCTCCTGCTGAATCCAGTCCACCTCTGGATAAGGGTGGAGGGAAAAGAAGGTTGACAGTCAGTTTAAATTGAGAAAGATCTGTATTGTTGGCTTCTATTTATTTGTTAAACATATTAGACTGCCCAGTTGCCAAATTCTCTGTGCTGATTACAACAAAGCACAATAAAAAAAATCACTTTGAATTCAAGCATGCAAAGTCAAATACAGTGCAAAATGAAAACACCATGCAAACCAGTCAGCAACAAGGGGGGGGGGTTGGGATTCAAATTTTTTTACTACCGGCTCTGTGGGTGTGGCTTGGTGGGCGTGGCAAGGGAAGGATACTGTAAAATCTCCAGTCAGAGGTGGGATTTGCCGGTTCTCCGAACTACTCAAAATTTCCGCTACTGGTTCTCCAGAAGTGGTCAGAACCTGCTAGGTACAACCTCTGGTGTAATGTGCTTATTCTGTTAATCGAGGACACTGGAAATATCTAGAACAAGGAAATGGCTGACCTTTCTGATTTAGAAACATATATTAAGTGCAAAAAAATCATGCCACTTCAATACACCAGTTTGTACTAAAAGAGTATGTTTGTGGTTCAGGGTTGACATGAGGGGTCCTTGTTGCTCTTTGAGCTAGGTTGTTTTCTTGCAAATGTTTCATTACCCAAACTAGGTAACATCATCAGTGCTGGCACATTATGACTAGCACTGATGATATTACCTAGTTTGGGTAATGAAATGTCTTCAAGAAAACAACCAAACTCAGAAAGCAACAAGGATCACATAGGTTTGTAAACAATATGGATCTTGGTATCTACTAATAGACAGATGAGATAAATGGAAAGAACAATGTATTTCTGTGTAGTTAGATGTCATTATGGAGACTCTTACTTGTCTTCTCTTCGTTCCCCAAAAGCAGGATCTATAGATTTATTTATTTATTTATTTGTTTATTTATTTATTTATTTAAATATAGCTGTCCCTCTCTCCACAACAACTTTGGGAGGCAAACAAATGAGTGTGTGTATGTGTGTGTGTGCGTTTTAAAGCCACAATATAAATAATCATATAAGTTTAGTCTTTTGACAGCTGAGAGAATAAAATCCACAAATTGTAACAAACAAATTGAGGTTTCAGATAAAAGTGAGCCAGAAGACGTAATAAATAAATAAATAAATAAATAGAATTTTGAGTTGCATTCTTAAAATGACTGCCATGTCTTACTATACATTTAAAAGTACATTTAAAATAGTTCAAAAAATAACATATTTAGGACATAATAAACCTGTTCATAAAGAGGTTGGACTTTATTCCTTTCATTTTCTATCACACTAATTGAAATTGAAATGCTGCCAAACCCATAAACCACTTTTAATTTCAGCTATGGCTTACTGAAACCATAGTTTCATAAGCCATCAGTAAGATTTAGGATATAACACTTAACTATGGTTATTTAAAATAGAAAGGAAATTATTCTAAATGTTTTAATAGACGTGACAGAGAAGAACATCACAGAAGATTTATTCTTAATGGTAAACCACAGTTTAGTGTTGCATCTAAATCTGTCAGCATTATGACACCTTTGAATTACTCACTCTAAATTGCAAGGGTGGTGGGTCGACATGAAATGATAATAACTTGCTGGAAAACATTCCCTGAAAAAGATAAGATTTATTATAAGGAGTTAAAGATCTAGGGAGAATTGGAATGTAATAACTGGTTAGCATATTTTAGTTTTATATCTTATGTTA
>JANHFN010004075.1:72243-86559 GCA_032468175.1 Toxicocalamus goodenoughensis | reverse complement strand
CCAACAAACAACAAACAACAACAAACAACACACAAACACACAACAAATATACAACAAACAACAACAAACAACAACAAACAACAAACAACAACAAACAAACAAGAACAACCCATGTTGTTAGTTGTTTGTTGTTTGTTTGTTATTTGTTTGTTGTTGTTTGTTTGTTGTTGTTATACACAAAAATGACAGTATACACAGCAGACGAGATAACCATGCTGGGTTTCCTATCACAAATCACTAGTACAACCCTTCCCTGGTGTTTAGGACTGCATGATGTATCGGCGGATTATGCGAGCAGATCCCAGTAAGGGACCAATGGTGATCTTGTCAGCGCCAATTGTTTTTAAGTGCTTGCCTAGGTCTTTAGGCACAGCACCCATCATCATCATCATCATCATCATTATTATTATTATTTATTGTACAGTCAGCCAGATGTTCAGACTGGATTTGGCATATTTGTCTCCCTATCGAGTCCTTACCAAAGACCTGGGATAGGCAAATCTGGATGTTTGATGGTGTTACAGATATCACCGCAGGATGGAAGCTGTTCCAAGTACAGCTGCCTTCTGCAATTGACAGATGGCACATTTGTCAATGCCAATGATGGTGTTCAAATGCTCCAGTTGTTTTGGGACTGCACTCAAGGCACCTATTACGATTGGTCATATTCATAATTCCCACGAAGATCTACCATTTTCAGATCCCCCCCCCCCAGGAATTCTTTGAAGAAATAAAAAGTCATATTGCTCTTGAAATTCTGTTTGCGTTTGTCCTAAGTAGGAATCCCTAAGCAGCAGGAAGGGGTTATACGTTCAATTTATAGTTTGCCTTTCCACGCCGAAGACAATCAAAACATGCAATCCCAAAAGGAGAAAACTTAAACAATCCAACACTTAAAGTCATGATTAACCCATTTCAATTTGAGAAGAGGTCGCCGTGTTGCTTTTCCAGCTTGAGAGTTATCCACGGAAAACCCCTCTCCAGTGTACCCTAAAATTAATTTTATTTGCTAGTAGCCAGTGGCCGTTCTATTAAGCACGTTAGAGGTATTTAGAGTGCTGATGTGATCTAATAAATGAGAATCAGAGAAGAATGTTGCATATTAAGCATTCAGGGAAAGTGGAGGTGGTATGAATCACTGGATATACAAACAGTGCCTGGTTCCATCTTTAGCAACATCTCTTGGCAAAACTGTCTGGAATCTAACAAAACAAAACAAAAACCCACCTGCTTCCACATGACCCAAGCAGCTTCCTATACTTGCTTACCTCTAAAACTGCATCCATTGGCTGGATCAATCTCCCTACCATCGATCTTGAATACCCAACGACCTGGCACATTGACGTTGGTGGTCTCTTCGATGTTGACAATGTCTGGGGTTCTGGAACCAGGAATGCTAAAATAGTTGGTACTGTTTCCACCGTTGAAACCAGCCTAGAAGACCGAAAAGAAGAGAGTCCCCTTTAAATGATCTGGAACTTCACCTGATCTGGAACTTCACCTCTTCGATGCTTTTCTCCCAACTGACATCATCCTCGCTACCTTGAAGACAAAAGATCTGTCACACCTTAACCTCTCACTGGGGTGGGATTCAGCTGGTTCAGGCCGCTTCGAGTGAACCGGTAGTTCCGGCGACTGGTTGGCCTCGGCCACCCAACCCTGCTCTAGGTCTGTTCTATATTTCTACGTTTTGCAGCTCAGCTGATTTGTGTAACACAGCAGATCGCCAGGTTTTAGCTGTTTTGCTCACCGGGGCTGCAGGAGAAGGTAAGTTTTAGAGCTGAAAATGGGCGGTGTTCAAATGCTGCGCATTCGGTCACTGGTTATACCGGTTGAATCACACCAACTGCCTCTCACCATTGTAGTACGGTAGACCCTCAAGTGGCCTGGAGACCATAGAGTCAATGTCATGGACATTTCAGGCTCTGAGAATTATGGGAAGAAAATAGCTCTCTTCTCCCCCAGACCCAGAAATTACAGGAAAAAGATGTCACATATTGTGAGCCCTTGGTGGTAGTCCAGGCAAGAAACACTATCAGGAGCACCAGCATAATTTTTTATTGTAAGCTACATTAATGGAATCTTGCAAGGTTGAAACTTTCTCCCCTCCTCTCTTTTTAGTCTCCAGAAAACCAGGGAGAGTCCTTTGTGAAGTGATTCTCACATTCTTCTCCACCTGTGAATTGAGCTGCCTCTTATCAAATTGTTTCTGTGAGTCTTCCTTCCTCTCCCAAGGTCATTCCTGCATACCATCACACGTATCCCCTTTCTGTGTTAATTAATGGAGTCAGGCAATCTCCTTTGCATTATAGTGCCTTTCCCCCCCATCTGGCCAGCAATAATAGAGTGTGTCAAATTTTTCATGTCAATAATATTGAGATATGAAAAAGGTTTTGAAGCTGAAACTTTCTTTCGTTAGAAGGGACTACCAATTCCAGGGATATTGAAAATTGTTTGAATTTCCACCTATTGATTTCAGAATCCTTTGCACATCTCTAATGCAAGCGATTTTACAAGGCTTGGATTATTGTAAAACACAGACTCAGAAAATGATAATTGACTATCTCATGATTATCCAAAAGAAGGGTTAAATCTCCTGGGTTCCAAATTGGCTATTTAGTTCTTTATTTTCTTGGCAAAATACAGGTAATCTTTTCCCAGGGATGCTGCATACAGAGCTGTTGTGTGAATAGGAAGCCCATAATGGTCATCTAATTATCCTACCTGGGCCATCACTCCACCGAGACCAGTTAGAGGGTCCCCTCCACTCGCCGTTCCGGTGGTCCAGTGAATTTCTTCATAATTGAACATGGCAAAGGAGGATGTTCCATCCGAGATAAGGAGCGCTTGGAAAGTGTTCACCTGTTTTAAATACAACGGTTTAATCAGAGGCCAACTCTTCTTTCTAAAGGAAATTACTTTTTGTTCAGAGTATTGCAGCGTAAATTCAGCACCAGAAAAGTAAATACAGATGACTGAGGTTTCATTTAACTTCTTTATAAATACATAAAGTAAATTTTACAATACCAGTTGTAGATTTCTCCAACATGGAGCAAACTCAAACAAAAGCAGACATGTTACAGCTTCAGAGCAGAACAGCAACTCAGGAGCTCAGAAACCGACATCTGTTTCACTTTAGTTCAGCAGGCAAGCAACCAAGTTAGTTTCTCTTTCACTTTAGAGCTGAGCACAGAACAGACATAAACCATGACCAGATTCTCTCTTTAAGTTTCAGCTCGAAATTCAGCTCTCATTGGCTGACCTTGTTACTAAACTCTGTTCCAATTCATGAATATACTCTGACAGAAAGTTCATCCTTTATTCCATTTCAAGTCTTCTGGTGTTTAGTCTTCTAAACAGGGAATGTAGTACTTCTCAATCCTCTACCTCTTGAGTGCATTGGGTCACCCTGTGACGGCTTTCACTTTGCCCAGCAGGATAAACAAAAGCCCAAAATTTTGCAAAGGCTTTTGACAGGACAGAGCAAAAAGACAACAATCTGCACTTGAGGAGATCTGATAGTGAGAAGGTTTATCTCTAAAGCAAAGCAAAGCAAGTTGTAGGATACCAAGCCATCTTCGATTGAACTTAGGGATATAAGGGGAGAAATTCAAGATACACTAAGACCCTAATCAAGAAAACATGCCTTTTTCTTCTATTTAGATGTTTTTGGAGGAGAAAGATTTGACTCAGGAATCTTTTTCAAAAGGCAGAATTTTCTGCAGCCTCTTAATTTTTATAGGATTGAGTCTCCAGGCCTCTTCTCAGCCTGAGAATAAAAGTAGAAGGAAGCAGCTGTAATGTTACCTTCTCCCTGCTGAAGTGTCCGTAAGAGTATTAGAAAAAAAGAAATGTATAGCTCAAATGACTCTTGGGGAATCGATGTACTGCTTCAAGCTATAAATCCAAAATGAAACGTTATTGTTTCTATCAGCTACACATAGACCATCACAGCTTCTAACTCAGCGATTCCCAACTTTTCTTTTTCTGTGGCCCACTCTGTCAGTGAAAGCTGTTTCAAACTACTATGCAAGTGGTATGTATAAGCCTCCAAATTAAATAAGATTCTCTGTGTGTGAGAGAGGGGAGGGGGGGGGAGAGAGAGAGAACGAGACCAGCCATGTTCATCCTGAAAGCTACTATGGTTGCTGCCATTGATTAGCTATCTGAATGTTTGCTGCCTAAATGGTAATTCTGAATATATCATGACAGCCAGCCATAAAACACAACTATGACTTTAAAACACATTAATATTATTTTTTTTAAAGGAATCAAATCAAACTAACAACCAAAGTGGTAGGTCAGCCTGAGCAAGGTGACACAAAAATGTTCAAATAAATAAATATATGGTGCCTTCTCTCCCATGGAAGCTACATTTATCTTGATTAACTCAAACATATTACATAGTGATACTGATTACGTATCACTATGGAGAATGATGTTGGGCAAGAAAGATATGCAGAAAATGACTGGGAAAGACTAATGGAATTTTAGGATTCACCCATATACCATTCCATGCACACAACAACGACCCACATCCAGCAAACCCACAACCTCTTTTCTACTTGCCTCCTCATGTGTGTTTCCCATTCCAACTGATCCTTCTACTCAACCTCCCTCCCTTTTTTGATTGACCAAATCCTTTCTTTCTGTTGTTCCTTTAGTATTTCTATCATGATATGAGTCCAGGAAGCAGGATCTAGTCCCTTTTCTACAGATAGTTCTCAATTTAACAACTGTCTGTTTAGCGACATACTCAACCCTGAAAAAAAGAACCTAAGACCATTCCTCGCACTTATGACCATCACACCATCCCTGTGGCCACATGATCAAAAGTCAGGTGCTTGATCATTGGTATGTATTTATGATGGTTGCTGTGTCCCAGAGTCATGTAAACATCGTTTGAAACCTTCTCAGCCAATTTCTGACAAGCCAATTGTGATAATAAGTCGAGAGCAACTTAATGGTTCTGTGATGACCCTGGAGAAGGCACGAATGTCACACAGCCGGCTGAGAGTTCAAACTGCCCTTTAGTGCTTCAAATGTCCCCTCAAAGGCTCCCACATTTTTGACAAGTCCCAGAGCAAAGTGCGCGTACATTCACACACACACACACACACACACACACACACGGCAGCCTCTGACTGTGCCCAATCCTGCAAAACAAAGGAACAGGGAAATGAGTTCATGAAACAATGAACAAACAATGAGCCCACGAAGTCAGGAAGAAGTCATTGAGTCCATAAATAAGGAAGAAGCAAGCATTCCTGCAAACTCCAAATGTCATTACCAGCACACCAAACTCTACCAATTCAGCATTTGTTCCTGACAAATGCCCCTCCTCACAGCATCTTCTTAAATCTCAGACCCCAGGTTGCCTTGTGAAGAGGGGCGGGGCGCTCTCCTCCCAAATCATCAGGTCGGCCTACGCTGTTCCTGCCTTCTCTGCACTCTCCATGCTCGGGGATCAGGAGGGGACGGTCCTTGCTCATTGCCTGAGCTCTGTTGCTCCTCATGTCCATTGAGACAGGCGCATGGCAGGTTCCAATCTTCCCTTTCATTTAACATTAAGCTTAGCATTAAGAACAGTGCCCTTAGCACCCACAGGAGAAGGACCAACTTCACATCCTTCCATCTCTCATTGCTAAGTGTAAGCTCTCATTCATGGCCTTGTTTCAGGAAGCCAACATGCTGGCCAGTGTCTGCAGGATACGAGATCTGCTTGGACAGGTTGTCTCCTTCCATTTTTTTTTCTTCTGTTTCATTCACAGCACCCATAGGTCTTCTTGAGTTTGCAGCCATCCCCCACAGTCACCAATTGTCACAGAACCTTTTTTAAATAATCAGTTTTGGCCAGACTCAATAGAGACAGAAGCACTGGAAATTTGGATGTCTGTTTTTTAATTATTATTATTATTAATCTCCCTTCAATGAGTGGAGAGATTTTTATTTTACAGAACAAGGAACAGCTTACCGCAAAAAGGGGAAACTATAATTTATAAATGCTTTCAGCTGTTTCAGAACTAATATTGCAACTCCTTATATGCTGTAGGCTCTTTATCTACACCATATTCTTTCAAGTGCTATTTCACGGTATCCTCATATCTTTCTGTGCCAGGCCTTTCATATATTTGCTCACTGCTGACCTCCCTATGTCTATATTTTGTCTTAAAACCCTCTATATCCTGATTGTCACACTCTAGAGAGCCATGTTCCTTTTCTTTGGATTCAATATGTCATTCATCTTTTTTTAGCTTCAGCGTTCTGTTCTGCCAAAACCTTGACTCTCTCATTGCCTCTTCTGCCGGGGTCTTCCTGGCTTGCTTCCTTGACTCCTCACTTCCCCATCTTGAAAGTGGGGGGAACAGCTCTGACACCACCACCCCCTTTCCCTCCTGTTTTCTCAGCTGCTGCTTTCTTTGCAGCTGCCTCTATCTCAGCAGACCTAACTTTGGCTGTGTTAATGATTTCTATCCTTTAGTTTCCCTCTATACTTTTCCTCCTGGGCTTTCGGTTCCATTGATTCTGTCTATTCATTGTCAAGCCTGTGTCTGGAGAGCTTCTGAGTTGACTTCTTATTTTTCCCTCCTCTTCTCTTCCATACAGCTGTTTGATTGGCAGTTGAGTACACTAGGGGAGGGCTAAGAAGGGAGGGAAAGGAAGGACCACAAGGCTTAAAAACTACCCAGGCACTTTGTCCTTCCACAATCCCTCAATTATAAAAAGAACCAAATCAACCTAACAATTAAAGTGTTATTAGGTAAGCATAAGAAAGGTGATACATCAATGCTATTAGAAATAAATAAAACTACAGGTAGTTCTTGCATTACCACAGTTTAGTTAGTGACCAGTTGAAATTACAGCAGTGGAAAAAGTGACATTTGATACAACCGTTTTTCTCATTTATAGCCATTGTAGCATTCCTTTGGTCACGTGATCAAAATCTGAACAGTTGGCAACTGGCATGTATTTATAGCCATAGCACTTAGACTTATATGCCACTTCACAGTGCTTTTCAGCCCTCTCTAAACAGTTTACAGAGTCAGCCTATTGTCCCCAACAATCTGGGTCCTCATTTTACTAACCTCGGAAGGATGGCAGGCTGAGTCAACTTTGAGTCTGTCACGATTGAACTGCTGGCAGTCATCAGAATTAGCCTGCAATACTGCATTCTAACTATTGCGCCACCACAGCTCTTAACGATTTATGATAGTTGCAGTATCCCAGAATCATGTGACTGCTTTTTGTGACTTTCTGGCAAGTAAAATCAATGGAAAAGCCAGATTCACTTAACAACTGAGTTATTAAATAACTACAGTGATTCACTTAACAACTGTGGCAAGAAAGGTTGTAAAATGAAACAAAACTCACTTAATAATTGTCTTGCCTAGCAACCAAAATTTTGGGCTCAATTGTAGTCATAAGTTGAGGAATACCTGTGTATTTATTTTGATTTTCTCAAAAGTGTACAACCATGGAGAATGATGTTGGAGGTGGAAATTATGCAGGAAATGACTGGGAAATATCAATGATATTTTTGGATTCACTGATATACCATTCCATGCACAGATCAACAGTATACTGTATATATTATTAGTTCCCATACACTGACAGTACTACTCATTCTTGCCTCCTTTTAGCTGATTGAAATTTCAGTTCAGAACACATGCTCCTCTGCAACATAACATTTGCAGGAGCCCTGGTAGTGCAGTGATTACAGTGCAGTATTGCAGGTTAACTCTGCCCACAGTCTGGAGTTCGATCCTGAGGTCCGTCCTTCTGAGATTGGAAAAAAAGAAGACCCAGATTGTTGGGGCAATATGCAAACATTGTAAACTGTCCAGAAGGCACTATAGAGTATTATGGGACAGTATGTAAATCTAACTGTTTATTGCTATTAGTTAGGCTTTAAAATGATTAACTTTTGTTTAAAGATGAAGCTGAACTTACCTAACAAACAGATTGTTCTCTTTAACTTCACAGCTAGAAAAGAAATCAAAGGGAAAGCATTCAGTAAGATTGGAGGTCATTAAAGGTAAAGCAGCAAAATTAGCATTTCAGTTAAATCCAATGTAATTGGATGGAAATCTTATACATTTGAACCCATCAAGATAATGTACATGTGACTAAATGTACCTTGTTGTGCCAGCACAAACCTATACAAGTTTATTCAGAAATAAGTCTGAATTTTGCAAAGTTGAGTTCCAAGATGTATGCTACTAGTGATGTGACAGTATAGATTAGCTTAGTGGGGAAACCAGTGGATTCATACATGTTTTAGTTTTGATTTTTGAATAAGCTAAAACTTGTAGTGACACATAAATCATAATTTACAGACATGATGGTTGAATTTATTCATCAGACTAAACCATCAAGCAGTTTGTTTGGTTTGGGTTTTTTGTGTGTGCTGTGTGAATTAGTCAATGCACAACTTTCCCTCAGCTAATTTAGTTTTCCTTTTTCAGCAGTAGCCACAGAAGTGCCTCCAGAAAACTTTTAAGCTTGGGGCTATTGTCACTTTCAATCTGATTGTTCATTCTATAGCAATTGATGTTCAGGGAACACAAAGCATTTGAAATTAGGGATTCCCTCTATTTATTATGAAATTTATTTGCTGCCCATCCCATGTCCAACAATTCTGGACACTTTACATCAAAAATATTTTTTAAAAAACATTAAAACCATTAATTATAAAATAAAACAACAGATAAATTTAGCATTGTAAATAGCCATTAATTCAACCATCTCCATGACTTTCTCTTGCCCCTTTTAAATTTTCCTAAACCAGTGATCTTGTAAAAGAATATATGAATCTCACACACTTGTTTGAATCTGCTTTAGATACTTGCTTGAATCTGCTTTGAATGTATTACTAACCCATTTTGGGGTGTGTGTGTGTGTATGTGATGCAAAGTTGTAATGTTGTGAGAAAAAGTGTGATCTCTCTCCCCACCCCCCACCCCATGCTATTCATAATGTCAAAACCATTTAACAAAAAAGGAAGCTTAATTTTATTACATGTGTCAGTGAAACTGAAGAGGAGGAATTGTTTTGGCTTTCCTGAATATAGTTATTACCCAGTACAGACACAGAAGCAGTTAGTTATAGACAAAGCACAACATTTTTTCTCCAAGTTAAACCTAAACAACTACAATCTTTCCTAAGGTATTTTATAAAATTCATGTTTTCCACAATGTTTCGCCACATCATCATCTAATTTTGGAAATCTTGATGCGATTTATAGGGAACCAGTAAAAATAATCTACAGTGAAAGAAAATAGCTGACCTAGACAACTCGGGGTTGGGGAGGAATGGTGAACCAGCAGGCATTTTACCTAAGGGTCTCCTAAAGATCTCAATTGAAGATCAATTGATTGATTAAGCCATCACGTTGATGTCAACTCTTAAAGACCTCATAGGTTTTCTTAATGACAATCTGTCCCTAATCTCATCTTTTAGGGCTTCAGATGGTGCAGTCGTTGCCATTGAACTGTAACTGAATCCATCCAGATATGTGTTTCAAGTGTGCAGTTTTTCAGTGATGAAAAGGAGTAGGCAGATCTTGTGATCAGAAAGTTATGCATAGAATCCACACCATGTGCTGTTAGTCCTATAAAAGTAAAAGTATGCGAATAAATTATTGCACCTTATATAAAATCTACACACTGGGGGGGGGGGAACAGCACCCACTAGGTCAACCTATACTTATCCTTGTCAGAGTATTGAAATAACTTGGACTAACCCTCACTGCTGCCAATATAAACAACATTCATTTATATGAGCCATATTTTTATTCCCACTTTAGAAATACAGGCTTTTAAACTAACTAACCATTCAGAAATCAGCCATGCTTCTAAAAAAAATAGGTAGTCCTCAATATACAATTATTCCTTTAGTGACAACTTGAAGATACAACAGAGTGAAAAGAGTGACTTATGGCCAATCCTCGCACTTACGACCATCACAGCAACTCCATGGTCATGTGATCAAATTTGGGGGGTTAGCAATTGGCATGTATTTAGGACAGTTGCAGCCTTCCCAGCCTGTTTCAACAAGCAAAGTCAATTGGGGAATCCAGATTCGCTTAACATGTGTATGATTCATTTAACAACTGCGGAAATTCCCTGAGCCACTGGGGCGTGGGGGGGAAGGTAGTAAAATCAAGTGTGATTCACTTAATCACTTGCTTAGCAATGGAAATCCGAATGCAAAATTGTGGCTGTTTAAGTTGAGGTTTACTTACTACTATCTCTATTTATGGTTATTAAAATTATAGCAACTGGGAGTCTTTTTGGGACAGGTATTCATGGAAAGAAAGGTTTTTGTTTTTTTTAAACAACAATAGCCTAATGAAAAGGAGTCTGACTTCTTGCCAGGCTATCAGTTATTCAAAGCATAAAATTGGCCTGCAATGAGAAGCTGCTGAAAGATCTTTTGGACTGAGCTGAAGATGAATGCTGAGAATCTAGAAGGGGTTCCGAAAGAAGAATACAGTCGCCTCTGTTTGTGTTATCGGTGATTATCAGAGCATCACTCCTTCAAACAATGCATGCAGTGCAAAGCTTCGAACCTCTTGAAATTGCAAATGAAGATTGAGAAAGCCAGTATTGCTTTAACCTATAATTTTGGAATGTTTGTGAGGCAATGAACAGGAAAGAGGCGAGAAAAACAATCAAACAGCATGTGCATCACCATCCATTTCTTCCAGGGCTCTGTCTGGGCACATATTTCTGCTCCTCTTAGCTTCTTTTTTTTTAAAAAAACCTCTGAATACTAGTGGAAAAACCGCTGCTGGAAAAATGTTATAAATGCTGGATGCTGGTGGAAAATTTACTGTTTTATAACATTTCCAACTTGACTTCCAGTTAGTCTCCAAGTTTTTGTCATTTTTCAACAAAAAGAACGAAAAGAGATTTGTTTCCACCCATTCCAGAATAAAAATAACCACACCACCTGTCACTGTTTAGTCATGAAAATGGAAGAAATTATTTCATTATAAGACAAAGACAAATGAAAAAGGAGACAGAGAAGAGAGTCAGGATGCCATTCTAGAGGAAGTAAAATGAAAAAAGAAGCGCATTCTCTTTTGGTACAGTTATCCTGAACTGTAAATGGCATAGTAACATTTAGGAAGGCTAAATGTTCTTTAATGCCACAGGAGTAATAAACTAGCCATGCTTTCGGTAAGGAAAAGAAGAGGTATCAAAAATGTAGCATCAGTGTATCCAAGCAGTAGAAATTCTTCCCATGAAAAAGGAGAGAGAAAGGAAATGTAAAACAATTTTCAGGCATTTTTTATTTTTATTTTTGTAAACTATCAAATTGCCAGATGACATCAGAGCAGAATTGTAATCTACTGTTGTTTAAATTGGAAAACGTTGCTATGAAAATGATTCAAAGACTGTTTATAATTACAGTGGCAGTTTGCCGTTTCTCCTCCACAGCCCAGAGATTAATCTTGTTTGTTGCTGCTGCTGCTATTATTGCTGTTGTTGTTGTTGTTGTTTAGCATCGACTTATAATTTATTGACTGATAACAGGAAGTAATGAGGCTGGTGCAAATTCATTCTCTTTTTCTCTTAGTCACTCACTCACCCAGGATGCCAAAAACCTTTCCCTTTTTATATACCAGGTTGTTAACAAAACTGAAAGTCACTGTAAATTTTGGAAAATAAACATTTACTACATAAAGATGTCATTTCAATCAATCAGATGAAATTAATTCATAATATAATCAATGCATCTACCATCACAACTGAAAGGAAAAATTAAAAGAAGTGGATATTTCTTGATTTTCGAAATATCTGTGGTTTGTGATAGTAATAATAGGGAGAAAATGCTAGGGGAAAAGTAGTGTCCTTGGTGTTCTTTAAGCTTTCTTGCAGACGTTTCATTACCAAAGTAGGTAGCATCATCAGTGCAAGGACCCCCCCACACACACACAGTTCAACCCTGAGCTACAATATTGTCATCTACCTGTAGGGGGAAAGTGTTTATCTCACAGTAGGATTTGTTTCTTTCAGCCATTCAACTGGCCCATTAAGCTTCAGCTGACTTTTTGCATGAAATGGCTTAACTATTCCAGCAGCCTTCCTATGAAGGTGAGTTTTACCATAGGGACAGCTCCTTCCTCCAGATGGTGATAACTGTCAGTGCTCATCAGTTAAAGCAGTTCTTCTCAAAGTGCCTAGAGCAAAAGTAAATGTATTTCAGACACAGGATCCAAGAGACATTGCCTCTTTAAATCTTTTTGCTGGCAATTCTTTAACATGTACCTGTTCTTTGACAGTTGATGGAAAGAGAATCCTTGATTGCAGGTTTCAGGTGTACGATGGGGGCATCAATAAACAACAGAGCAATCACCGGGCATTTCTATCACTGAGGGCTGTGAGAATAACTTTAAGGAACAGAAAGAAGAACAGCCACCAAAATAATGGTCAGAGAAATTAAACCTGAGTCCAAACTAAAAATGTAATTTGAGAAAACATCCGACTTGACCTCCTCATACCCCCCCCCAATCATTCCCTTGAAGATAAAGGCAGGGAGTGGGAAGGCAGTTTTAGATTGTCAAGGTTCTGTTAGTATAACCCTATAATAAATATTAGTATTAGTTGGTGTCCTAATCTGATCTACCTCAAAGGGCTGATACTACTTTGCCTTTTCCTATCTTGGAGACTCTCAGAAGCATATCTAAAGTAATCTCTAACATCTTTGACCATCTTGTAGTACACAATTTCTTGTAGTACACAATAAACAACATGAACCTTCTGGTGTGCAACACTTCCATTAGGACTGGAAGCACAACTAACTTCCTGACTGTATCTTTGTTAAAATGTAAAGTTGTGCAGAAATGAGATGAATTCTATTGTTCAGTTCAATTGCTTCAGCAAAAACAGTTTCATAATAGTAATATTGGGTTGGCTGCCCATTCAAGAAATGAAAACCTGCGTCTTGAGGAATTGAAAATCAAGAATTATTGAGAAAGGGTGAAAAACTATACACCTGTCAACATTTCTCCCTTTCACATCACCCAAACTAACATTTTATTAATGTTATCATTGCTTTCCTGATCTAACTGATCCATCAGGCCACTGTTACATATATTTAATATGTATTTAAGCAGTTGATCCAAACCACATTCTTTACTAGCACTGATGATTGTTACTTGGTTTGGGTAATGAAACATCTGCAAGAAAGCAGCCAAGCTCAGAGATCATCAAAGTCTCCGCATTTTAACTTTGAACTACAAATATTCTTCTTTATTGGCAGTCAATCCATATAAAAAGGGCACGATCTGCTTTGTATTCATTATTTAATCTATCTATCAAGCCTTACATTACAGAGTAGCAAAAAGGCAATAATTCAACAACTCATTTTCTAGAAAGGGAGCTCTGGAGCTGATAAAGATATTTGGGATGGGAAGACTGAAGGGTCAAAATAGAATCCATTTGTGCATTTGTTCATTTGAATTGTATCTGCAACCTTCTTTTGAGCCATGAAACTATCCTGTGGAGGCCTTTTCCCAACAGAGGTTTTCATTTCTCCCAAATCTGTTCCAGTCAAGGGCTCTTCAAGGATATCAGGAGAGTAGAAGCAGCTGCAGTAAAAGCAGCTGTATTATCTTGATACCACTCAAATATCCTGTTTTTCACGTGAGCTCCCATCAGTGAAGAGCAGGGTCTCCAAACTTGGCAACTTTAAGACTTGTGGATGTCAGAGGAGGGCAGAACTGGCACCACGATGATATGACATGCTATCTTGAGGATCCGAGATCACCGCCGATATCTTTGCTCCTGGATGGTCCAAATGGATCTAAACCGTCCCGAAGTGACGATGAATGTAAAGAGCACATCCTGTCGATCCCAGGGTTACCACAAATTCCCTGGTAGATCCAAGAGAAGCTCTTTTTGCCAATGGCAAAGAGGCAGCCATTAAAGCTGCTGAAGTTGGGACAGCTCCGAAATGGAAGAGAATGGAAGGAGAATGTGTGCCAGTTTGGTGAGAGTTTTTCTTTATTTTAAGACTTGAAAGAACACCCTAAGGAAAAGAAAGAATTTGTAAAATCTAAGACAGAAGTGGTTAAGCGGTGATTTTAAACAGGAAGTCAAAATTAATATTTCTTTTTTTAGTGCTGGACTTTTAATGTATGATTTTTCACTTTGAAACTGGACTGGTTTTCTTTTTTACCTTTGTTGTCTTTTTTCCTTTTTTTTCCTTTATAATATTCTATGCTAGAGACTCCCTTTCAGTTTTCTTTTTTCCTTTAAGTCTTTTCTTCATTTTTAATTAATTTTTTTATTACATTTTGTTTTGAAA
>JANHFN010004075.1:60960-72143 GCA_032468175.1 Toxicocalamus goodenoughensis | reverse complement strand
GAAGTATTTCACGAGAAGAGTACTACACTCCTCTGCTTGCAACAGAATACCCTATATCACCAGGCTTGAGATTTTGGACTTGGACAACCTTGAACTACGCCGCCTATGGTTGGACTTAAGCATACTACGCAAAATTATCTGCTACAATGTCCTACCAATCAATGACTACTTCAGCTTTAACCACAACAATACAAGAGCACACAACATATACAAACTCAATGTAAACTGCTCCAAACTTGATTGCAGAAAGTACGACTTCAGCAACAGAGTGGTCAATGTCTGGAAGGCACTCTGTTGTTACATCCTCTAACCCCCATTCCTTTAACTTCAAACTATCCACTACTGACCTCACCCCATTCCAAGAGGTCTGCAAGGGGCATGCATAAGTGCACAATTGTGCCTACCATCCCTGTTCTATTGTCTCCATTTATTCGTACCTATTTCCTGTATTCTTACTCATGTTATACCTATTATCTTGTAAGCGATTGATAAATCAAATAACATAAATATAAGAACAAAAAATATCCCAGTAGACGGCATCATGAGCTATCTTAGACTTAAAAAATAGCTATTAATAAACATTTATTTCTATTTACATTTAACTTCTTATTTTTAATCACACTTCATATCTAATTAACATTTATAATATTTTTCAAGTATTAATTTAGTTATCAACATTCTAGTATCAACATTTCTAATATTCAATTCACAGTTTTAATCACCAAGGAAGATACAACATATTAACAAGCCTTTTAATTAAAAACAATGAAAGCATTCTTTTGATATTTTGGTAATATAGGGATGCTCCTCTAAGAAAATGGAGAACATTGTAATTTAATAATTTTTGATGACATGTCTAAACATTATAATTTTTAAGTCAATTATATAAAATTCTAGGAGGCTAAATAATGCTGTTTTTTAAATACTATTTTACTGTTATGTAAAAATCTATTAGATATAATTACAGTGCTGTATAATTACAGCTATTGTAAGAAATGCATTCATCTTGGCTTTTTTCAGAGCAGAAATTCAAAGGATATGAACGACTAGAAAATAACATAAAGTTAACAAGAAGGTAGAATTCAAGGAAATAAATGATTTTCACATAAATTGAATGCTGCTGTAAACCAGGCTTTGGCTAAAGAAGCAAAATAATCAAAGTCTTCCATTTCTCAATTGAAGATTTTTCCTTCTGAGCCTGATCGTGTCAATGTTACTTTTCTGGTGAATGATCACACAGATACTAAAATCTTACTAAAAGCTGAGAGATGGAGGGAAACCATACATATTCTGATATGATTAGGGCATTTCTCTACATGAGAACTAAATATCTTAATTTTTTCATAAACTAATCATAACAAGATGTGTAGCCTTTTGAAATTAATAGGTCAGCCTACATTTGCTTCCTTCTATGTGGCTTCTTAGCTTCCTTCCAAAACCACATCTTAATTTGACATTTCTTTCTGCTAGGCTCCACATCTGCAAATTCCACTTGAATCTGGTATATAAGGTCATGATCATTTACATAAAAAGAGAACATAAAAGAACATGTCAATGCAGAGTATTCAACCATTTCTTCACCATCCAATCCAGAGACCCAGAAATCTGTTTTGTTTTTACTGGGAAGAAAATGCCTTCTTTCCTGTGGAATTATTTCAACCAAGAGTTAACAATTCGACATTGACTTCTCTTTTGCACATGATTACAGAGGCAAGGTAGTTTAGCCTACAGATTCCTTGTGAGCTGGATAAACTTCTGAAGAGGGAAATATGTATCATATATCAAGAGGTTTATTATATTGCTATCTTTTTTTAAAGTAGTACTCTCCCAAATTTGGAAATTGGAAACTGTTAGGCTACAAATCTCCCAGTCAGTCCACTCTTTCTTCTGCTCAGTAACCCAATTCATGACATGCTATAATATATGGCATTTGCAATTTTCCTTCAGTTCTCACTTTCATAATAATAAAAATGATATTAAAAGCTTTATCCAGAACTGCTGAACAAATCAATTCCAATATATAACTATAACTACCTAAATAGATATGGCCCTATAGGGGTCACAGATGCTGGAATGAGAGGTCACAAATATCTTTCTAATTGCCTTTCCTAAATAGACACAGATAAAAACATCATTTTTTCTCCTAAGAAATTCATTCTAGCATATGAAAATGATCCTATTCAGCAATTGCATCTAAACGTTAAAGGAAAAGTTGACATGTTTTTAAAAATCTTATCTCCCAGGCCAATGTGTCATGTTAATGTCTCTCAAGAAATATATTAAATTCTTACAGACCAGCAGCTTATATTTAGAGACATCACTGGAAGAGATATAGCAAAATTGTTGCTATAAGATTAAAGATGTGGTTGTTACTTTCCTAGTGACCTAGATCAAATAAATATAAATTTATTTATGCCTGCTGGTGATGTTTGAAGTAACAATGATAAAAACAAGACTGGTGCCAATTCTGAATACTTTTGGATCACAAATCTATTGGATGTGCTTCAGTCAGTGATGACATAGAAACTGGTTTAAAGACCTGGTGGGAAGAACAGTTGTTATCATTTGCCTCAAGCAACCAAATGTTTGTGGCTACCTTGACAGCAAACTGATGAAAAAGAGATCTAGATTCTAAAGTCAAAGCTGGATAATTTTGTGGCTAACTTTACAGAGGGCAGTCTTTCATTGACAAACTATTCTGTTTGAAGGGTGGCCCATTCATAAACTGGTTAAAAACAGAAGACTACACACCTCTGCAACGTCCTTGGAGCTTCTTAAGAGGGATGCAACGTCCTTGGAGCTTCTTAAGATCAGCCCTTAGAACAAGCAAAATCAAAGAAGCTCATTGCAATCTTTCCCCTTAAGGGTTTGTTTATTTGTGTATTGGTTTTCCTTCCAGAAGCCCAACTTGCAATAAAAAAGTATTATGTACAATTATTTAAATGAAATTAATGCTTTAAAAAATACAAAACATACTTTCCATTTTGAAGAAACAAAAGCAGTACAACAGATAATCTTATTAGAGTCAAATATCTCATCCTTTAGAAAAAAAATATAGTGATTATTTTTACAGCTGCATGTATACATATAATACAGCAGGCGCAAATTTTATGCTAATGTACATTCTCTTTTAGTCTTTTTTCTGGTTTGATTTGGTTTGGTTTGGTTTTGATATTGAAGCAAGACCTTTTCTTCTTGGTGAGGATTGTCATCAAAATCTGTCAGTGGACCTCCACAAATTTTCTCTAGAAAATAAAGAAAGCTAGAAAGCTAAGAAATAAAAAGATGCCTATATGAGAAATTATCTCACTCCCATGCATTCTGAAGAAGAGCACTGCAAGTATAACCAGCAGAAACCTGCATCATATGTTTCTGCATATACACTCTCAGAAAATAATTTGGGGTTGCACAAGAATAAATAAAAATGAAATCCAGACGTCATCATCATTAATTCTTAGACCACTTCCACTGCTTCCCCTATATATGTATGCACTCATTGAAAGTAATTCTAAAATGCACTAAGTTTGCTCTGACTCTGAACAGCATTTTCTGATATTTTTATTTGACCCAGAGAAAATGTTATTGGACAAATGATTCTTTAGAATGGATGGAATGAAGAATAAGCAAGTAGGAAAACCTTTAGCACCATCAGTGGGTTCCTGATTCTAAATTCACTTAAGCACCTCAATCAGACTATTATTTTTGTCAGATCCATCTGTTCTGTGATAACATCAAGCGTCAGTTAAAACAGAGAGGACTACAAGGCAAGAAGACCTAGTTCCTCCTTTTCAATCTTCTCTGGATATTTTCACTTCAGAAAGATCAGTCTACAGGGGTCTCCAACTGGACTACACAAGCAAGTGAAACCTCATATGCGGGATGTAGGCAGCACGCAAAACCATGCCCCCTCCAGTCTGCAAAAAAACCCCTCTGTCCATGGAACTGGTCCCTGGTGTACAAACGGTTGGGAGCCGCTAGTCCATAGTCCACATCCAAAGTTTACTACTCAGCATCTCCTTTAATCTCTGATAATAAAATGCCACTGTAAAGTTCTGATAGCTATTTTAATCTGAGATTTAAGAAATCCTTTTGATTTGTTAACATATAACTAATTTTGAATCTTCTGACTGGCTTGTAGCAAGTTGTGGACATGTCACTAAAATAGTAAAGTATAAAGCTATTTGAAAAGTCCTCCTCCAATTTTCTGTTTTATAGAAACAAATTTCCAAAATTAAAATGGCTTGATCCCCTTGCTCCTAATATCTCATCTGTATGATTTCTGATTCAATTTTTTTTTCTGGATTTGTTTTCTTTTGACAGTTTGAAATTTTTAGGATAAACTGATGACACTGCATTCTGAACCATCAGTGAATCAGAATAACAGAATAACATAATTATTCTAATCCAACCACCTGCACAAGTGATAATCCCTATATCATTCTGGACAAATGGCTGTTTAATCTCTTCTTTAAAATGTCCAGTGATGGAGTACCCACAGCTTCTGGAGGCAAGCCATTCCGCTGGTTAATTGTTGTCAAGAAATTTCTCTTTGGAAGTTATTAAGAAAATAATGTAGTGTGCTGAAATTAGCAGATTGACATTTGAAATCAGACAACAAGAAGATAAACAATTTTATAAGATTTGGGATTTATTTTATCAATGGTTAGACAATAAAACATGGTAATGAAATATGTAAATTTTTAGAATATAAAGAATATAGAAAGATGTATTATTTTTATCATAATTATAAATAAATATAGGATAGATTTGGGATGATAATATGAATTGTCACAAAATAAATCAATTAAAATATGGATTATTTCGCAAAACATTAATGAATAATAGTATAGTCAAATGATTGATTAATAATGATATCAATGTATTTAGGAATAGTTGATAGATAATATGAGAATATATACAAGTAATTGTAAGTGATAACTATGAAGTGGATGCACAAAACAATTTGTAAACCAACCGACACACTATATGTATATATCTGGAAGATGGCTTGATGTTTTTATGTTGTGTTTGTCTATGTTTGTCTAAAAAAATAATAAAACTTAAAAAAAAAAGACTTGTGGATTTCAACTCCCAGAATTCCGCAGCCAGCCATCTTTGGAGACCTTTGGTGAAGAGAGTCAAACCATCCATTGCCAGCAAATTCTTTGCTCCAGCCACTCTAGCACACGTTAAATGTATTTGCTGGTGTTCCAGATCCATACAAAACAGTTTTCCATTAATTTACTATATGTTTCCTAAAAACAGAAACATGCACCTGTATTTCTGTTTGCTTTGAAAGAAAAAAAGATTAGATATACTCTGTGAATAGCAGGCCTTTGATACAAAAGGACAAACAATTTCCTAACAGGTGGTTAAAAAAAGCTGGCTTATTTGATCTCCCATGCCCCATATTAGAAATTATTCTGCTCCAACCAGATGCTCCTCAGGGGAGTGGACTTTAATATCCATAAGTTTAGAAGTTTGTTATAACAAATACTAACATTTTTAATGTCCATTAATTGTAACTACCTGTAGCAGAGTTCAAATTGTGATAGAAGTCATCAGTTTACGAAGTTAGGAAATTATACTAACTCAATATGCTTGGATTCATTAATCCAGGACATTTGCCTGCTAAGAACTGCTGGAAAAATATTCATTCTCAATATCAAGTGTTTTTAGAACCTAGGAAGTTGAATTTGGACCCTAGGTAGGTTAAGAACCTTACAGTAAATTGAAATCACATTGAGTTAAGTATTTAGGTAGAATAATGCAAAGCTCTAATGATGCAAGCAATTCCTTCAGCAGAGATGGATAGTTCTGATGGGCAAATTATAATATTGTCCAAAAGCTCTGCCCCTTATAATCATTCTCAGATTGAGAATTTAGTGCACTAACTTTTATGATGCTTGGCATATTCATCAGTCTGTAAGAAATATATCAAAAAAAAGGTGAATTATCTCCATCTGCTATTAATGAAGCCGGAGAATAGTTCTAATGCACTAGCTGTGCAAAGAATTTGTTTAAGTCATTGGGAAATTAAATCGTGTGAGATCAAGGTCTCAAATTAAGACATCGTGTTTTAATTGGGTTTTATTTCTTTTGTAATGTTAATGTTAATATCCATTAACCATATCCATGGTTGCACATAATTAACAAGGGGCCTGATAAAGGACATAATAAATGGTAAGTATATTTCTCAAGGTGAAGCAATACAATTCCTTTAAGTCATACGTTTTGCTCAATAAGAGCTACTTTCTTGAAAATGTCCTTCAGAGTCTGATTGTTACATATTCAGATTGAGGATTAAGCCAGTGAATAAAGGCTTCACTCAGGTCCGCTTCCAAGGAGGGAAAAACAGTTTGTTCCTATTGGCTGAGCCAGCTGACAGCTCGCTATAAAAGGCGCATTGTTGGCCACTCTTTGCTGGGTTTTGCTTGTTGCAAATAAAGAGTTTTATCGAAGATCCCTGTCTCTTCTATCAACCCACTATTCAAAACTGATCATTTAAGGAAGTCAGCTCAAATGAACAATATGTTTTATCTATTTTATACAAATAACTGTTTAATATAAAGAGGCCCAAATAAATACAAAAGCAGTCAATTCTTCTAATGCATAGCCCCAAATCAGCCTTTCTCTGTTAAATTAAAATATCTAATACACAGCACAGTTCTTTTGCCAGCATTTATAGAGATTTGGTTGGTTTTCAAAGAGAGCTTTCAAAGGAACCTAACTCTGTGTTTTAAGCTGATCAGCCGAGCCATTTATAATGTGTCATGAGGATCTGCAATATTTTCCTTTGAGATTCCTCACTTGATGGAAAGCAGTGTTGCCAGCATCTTTCCATTAGTAGTGCCAGATTAAAGATATATTCTTGCTGCCTCAAGCAGCAGCAATCAGCAGCTCTTGTTAAAGCAACTTTTTAAAAGGCTGGCTGCCCTAGTCCCTTAGACCAATATTTGCTTTTATTTACATTTACATTACATTTATCCTCCATGTGTGGGGGCACAGCAATTGCTGCACTCTGTTTAATAAAAGCTAGGGGCTTTTATTCGCCGTGTATTAACATGCATTTATTAATATGTTCCCAATAAACTGAGAACTGTACTTTCCATTAATATGTCTGTACCTCAAGCAGGACTGGGGCTTTATAGCCAATTTTCAATCAAATACACAATTTAGTATCCTGATCATTTTTCCTTTCTTAAAATTTCTACATGCCCACAGAACATATGACTGCAGAAGATAATTGCAGACTTTATAACACAGTCAGGTTTTTCAAAAAGAGAATGTGGATGCAACATCCAATTTTTAAAAGCAAGAACTTTTTAAAAGGAGATAACTAACAACAATAGCAAGGAGTAAATCAGCATCCAAACTGGGGTAGGAGATTTTTATTCTGCCCTTTTTTTCATGTACAGCTCAAGGTGGTGAACAAACCTAATATTTCTTTCTCTTACTTTTTCCCACAATAACCCTGTGAGGTGGATTGGGCTGAGACAGAGTGAGAGGCCCAAGGTCACCCAGCTGGCTTTGAACCTAAGGCTGGACTAGAACTCACAGTCTTATATTTCTAGGCCAGCAGCTTAACCAATATACTTATGTCTCTATAGATATATGTACACACACTCATTATCATATACATACAAACAGCATGTCTATTTCCAGCAAAAGGATACAAGTGCACAAAGGACTGCTTACTCCAAAAAGGATCATGTTTCTTGTGTTCTCTCGTAGATGTTCCTGAAATGACACCATGAAAAAGGCCTCTATTGCTGATCTTAATCCCCAGGCAGCTCTGTATAGGAACAAATAATCCCTAGAAATCCTTGGTACTAAGATATTTAAAGTTTTAAATAAAGAGTCAGCATTTTCACTTGGTCCAGAAATAAATATAAAGCCAACTGCGCCAATGTAAAGATTAGACATTATTATCTGGAGATATCAAATTAAATTCTTGTTCTAATTCATTTTGGGGCAGTTATAAAACAAAGTGCCATGAAGGGGTCAAAGTTTCAACAAAGTTTGAAGTATACTAATCTATACTACAGCTATACTACAGTATATTCCATTAAGTCATGATTAATTTCTCACTCAAGGCTCAAACTATTCCTTTTTGGACATATTATGCAAAGACCTAGCTCTCTGGAGAAGGCTGTAATGTTGAGAAAGGTGGGAAGGAGGAAAAAAGGACAACCAGCAGGAACTCTGTTGCAGTGGTTATGAGTGAACATTTGGGAGATTTGAACAAACAGGTTAAGGATAGACTGTCATAGAGAAATTCTATCTGTGCGATCACTAGGAGGTGAAAATGAATAGATGGCACACAATCAAATTAGAATTTAAATAAGCTCTTGAGGAGTACGATGTAATTGCTGGGGTTATACATAAAGCTAAACCACAAGCATTGTTTATAAAATGCAAAGGCTGGCTTCACCTATTGCGCTGTTCATATGCAAAGCAAATAAACCATATGGTGAAGGGTATGATCCCTGCCTGTAGAACTCCTACCCTCCACCTATGATACTCATCTCCACATGAAAGGACACCTGTCTGGCTTGAAGGAAAGCACTTGGCTACTGCATTTCAGGATAATAGCTCCTTCTGAATGTCTCCAAAGACAGTTCTAGACTAGAGAAAACAGAAACATAGAAAAAGAAAGTCAAGTCTTGGAATAGCACTGGGGTGAGAAGTAGCCTTCTGTGATATTCTGGTTAATTCATGGAACCACTTTCTTTTCTATTAACAATCAATAAAATCAATAAATCAACAATCAATAAATAAAAGAACACACACACACACATACACATCTTGCTCTGCTATCTCATGATGGTAGATGGGGAGGGATGTGCGAATAAAAGTATGTATGCAAGAATCCCAGAAGACGCATCTAAGATGTGAAGGCCATTTCAGCTGCATATCTAAAGCAGGTACCTACTGTAGCTTGGGCAGCAGTGATATATTGGAGATAGACGATCATTTTAGTAACAATGGCAAAGACACTGTTTCCTACTGAGCAGAAGAAAGCAATGATAAATCACTCTTATCACCCATGGATAGAAAATTCTTGGAGAAAATCTCACAGCATTACTATTTGAGTCAGGTGCTGCCTATCCTGTACTTATGCATTTGGTTTTTCCTGCCTAAGTTCAGGATCTTCTCCCCATTGAATTGCAACTTATTGGATAAGGCCCAATGTGAAAGTCTGTCAAGATCCTTTGGAATCTTGAGTCTATCCTCCAAATTGTTAACAATTCCCTCCAGCTTGGTGTCATCCTCAAATTTGATGAACACCCCTTCCATCCCCTCATCTTAGTCATTTATGAAGATGTTGAAGAGCCCTGAACCTAAGACAGAACCTTGAGGTTCCTCACTGCATGCTTCCATCCACGTAGAAGTGGCTCCATTGAGGATCACAGGCAGAGGGCGGTTGGTTATGGATGGTGCTCTCTATCCCACATGGTTCTATTTTACCAAGAAGTAGGCTGTGGTGTACATCATCAAATGCTAGTCTAGTTTATCAAATATCACTGATTTCAAAAGAGTTGACTAATTATTTCTTAAAGGTATTGCCTTCTTTTTTTCATTTGTTTTATTTATATAACATGTAAAAATTCAATTTCAATCAAACAGTGTGTTGCCTGGATACAATTATTTTTAAGGAAATAATCAAAATGTTTACAATAATATTCAATTAAAGGTTTGCCTTCTATTCATAGATCTGTAGCACTACCTACTTTTTAATCATTCCTCCCCCCCCACCCAAGGGGCAAATTGGAGATTAAGTAGCCAAATATTGAAGAGAGCAGTGGAAAATAATAATAATTTTAAAAGCACTGAATCATCCTTGGGAGTGCATTTTTCATGGGTTTTCTCCCTTTTGACTAACTTTCCAATGTCCACATTTGCAGTAAATGTTGCTGCAAAATATTGGGTGTCAACATGATTTCAGGTCAGTAAGAACTCCTTAATTATGAAACTTCTCAGGAACATCTTATGCCACATCTTTTCATGCTTTCTTGTGAATTGGCTCACAATCAAAGGCTAAGTGTTGTTCAAACCCCTTTGTGCAAAAATACTGGCATTGAAGACAACACATTCTCCTTAGAGAAACTCACTTGGAGGCTTGGTTTGTCTGCTTTGCCTTGGAGAACTAAGCAGAAATGAAGAGATGATTATTGTGGACAGTATAGAACGACATTGTGCAATTATTAGAAGGAGGGTATAAAATGGTTAATGTAGCAAGCAGCTGGTGAAATTGTCGACATGGCTGCATTCCCTTTTCCACCATGGACAATAGTTATGCTTGCTTTCAGTGATGTTGGCAAGCTTTGTATCTGACTGGCTCCATGACAAAAGTGAATCTATTACATTATCCCTGTTTAGCTAGGATCACTCCCTGAAGGTCAAAAAGTGGGGATGAACTGAGAAAAGGAAGAACTTAATGATGGTGGCAAATGCTCAGGAGTGAATCTTCTGAAAGGTTTAGTTGGAGTCTCTTCAGAGAATATAATTCACTTCAAGCACTGCTTTTATGCCAGGCGTTGAATGGTTCTTATATGTTTTTCCTTCACAAACTTCTTCCAGGTCCCCTTCTTATTCCTTTTACAATGATCAGACGGAAAATAAGAGTCACAAGCATTGCTATTTTGATACATATTATCAGGGATGGGCTTCAAAAATCTTAGCAAAGGGTCCCCTGCCCAGTTGCTTGGTGGGCATGGCCATGGTGGGTGTGGCCTAGTTGGCCTCCTGCACCATGGCGGGGGCGGTGGGACATTTTTGCCCTCCCCAGCAGAGGTGTTATTCAGCAGGTTCTGACCAGTTCTGGATAACTGGTAGCAGGAATTTTGAGTAGTTTGGAGAACCAGTGGTAACCTTCCCCAGGAGTGAGGTGGGAATGGAGATTTTGCAGTATCCTTCCCCTGCCAAGACCACCAAGCCACACCCACCAAGCCATGCCCTGCCACCAAGCCACGCCCACAGAACCAGTAGTAAAAGGATTTGAACCCCACCACTGCCCCCTGGTTCTGGAGGCTTTCCTTAAGTCTCCATGCAGGTGAAAACAGTCTCCCCAGGCTCTGGAGGCTTACAGGAAGCCGAAAACAGGCCCATTACCAGCCTTCCTGAACTTCCGGGAGGCCCGTTTTTCGCCCTCCCCAAGCCTCCATTCGTACCCTACACTT
>JANHFN010004074.1:81840-93483 GCA_032468175.1 Toxicocalamus goodenoughensis | reverse complement strand
AACAATAGGACAGGGACGGTAGGCACGTTGGTGCGCTTATGCACGCTCCCTACAGACCTCTTAGGAAAGGGGTGAGGTCAATTGTAGACAGTCTAAGGTTGAAGATTTTGGGGGTTTGGGGAAGAAACCACAGAGTCAGGTAGAGGATTCCAGACATTGACCACTCGGTTGCTGAAGTCATATTTCCTGCAATCAAGTTTGGTGCGGTTTACCTTGAGTTTGTATCTATTGTGTGTTCTTGTATTGTTGTGGTTGAAGCTGAAGTATTCATTGACAGGTAGGACATTTCAATATATAATTTTATGTACTATACTTAGATCGGACCGAAAGTGGCATAGTTCTAGGTTGTCTAGGTCTAAAATTTCAAGTCTGGTGGCATAAGATATTCCACTACGAGTAGAGGAGTAGAGGCTGAGCTTTTATTTTATTTGTGCATATAAGTTGTAAAGGAGGATGAAAAAATTGACAGCTGTGGCTATTGTGCACATACAGTGGTCTGAGCAAGTTCTCAAAATTACATACAGAAGAATGTTTAATTTTTAATAATCAATACCCTCCACCAGAAAGTCTGGTCAGTTAAACATCTTAATTTCAGTAACATCACTACTTATTTGCTATTGAGTATCATTTGTTCCTTTTTATTAATTGCTTTAGAATAAATCATTATATGTGATTGATAACTAGGTAGTATCACCAGAGATGGGAGGATTAGGAGATGTTTAAATGCAAAACAGAAGTGTCAAATTTTAGTCAAGATTAATAGATCTATTGTGTACCCTGTTAGGAACAAAAATGAAAAATTGCATTGCACAAAATAGGTTATTTTCCATCAGGTTTTGAGAGGATTGGTTTGGAGAGCAGCTGCAGTCCAATATCTTTCCGCATTGACACTAGAAATCCTTCCAATGCATTTAAGCTTAAGCCCTGTTAGTCTTGACTTGACTTGTTTCATAATTTGATTTGCCAGCTTATCCCCCTACTCTTCTCCCTGAGTTTTAGTAACTTAAACACACTAAAACCACCTGCCTTGGTTTTCCTCGCCCAAAATAAAACTAAATATTATTAAAAATAAAATCAACAATGGTAAAATACATATGAAATATATTTTATAGCATAGTTATATAATGTATAAAATATAAAATAAAGTTTCCTTGGCAAAATTAGCTACCTCACTGCTAATTTCCAATTATGAAATATTATAACACAGTACAGGTCACTTACAACCACAACTGAGCCCCAAATTTCTGTTGTTAAGCAAGACATTTGTTAAGTAAGTCTTGCCCCATTTTACGACCTTTCTTGCCACAATTGTTCAGTAAATCACTGCAGTTGATAAGTTGATGAACTGGTTGTTAAGTGAATCTGGCTTTTCCATTGACTTTGCTTATCAGAAGGTTGCAAAAGGTGAATCTGCATGACACTGCAGCTGTCATAAATATGAGCCAATTGCCAAGTGCCTGAATTTTGATCACATGACTACAGAGATGGAACAATAGTCTTAAGTGTGAAAAATGGCCCTGTCACTTTTTCACTGCTGTTGTAACTTTGAACAGTCACTAATCGAACTGTTGTAAGTTGAGGACTACAAATAATAAAGGTTATTATTATTCCCTGTGGAAGATGTCCATTTTTCCTCCACTACGTGCACTTCTCTACTCATTTGCCCCTCCATATTAGGATGTGTCCTTTTAGCCTATGCCTTGAAAGCTTATTCCTTTAAAGCATGTGTGTTTATCCTTTTCTTCACTGGAATTCTTGAGTTTACCTTCTGCTTTTTGCAGTTTGGTTCATTTTAACTTTGAAGCAACTGACAGCATCACAGGATCCCTTTCTATTCTTTCTAGGTAAGAATCTTAAAGGGGAAGTGTAAAGTCATCTAAAACCTACTCATTGTATATTGAGCACCAATTGTCGTAATGGTTGGAAATAAAAGTAATAAGTGGTCTGAATATGCCAGTCATAACAGATCTGGTTTTATTCCCAGACTCAGCATAGGCAAAGTTGATAGTCAGTGAGTTTGTGTGTCAGTGGATGAGTATATGTGCATGTATGTGTAAGAATCTTATTCTGGAATTTCATGCATGTCTGCTCCAAAGATAAACAGGGAACAAATTTGCCAGTAATGACTGGTCACCATTCTTCACTTCTAATGTCACTTGTTTAACATATTTTATTTGATCTGGATTTGTCTGTATATCTGGCACTATTAAACAGATAATTTCTTAATGAGCTTTGCTTGTTCACAAAGCTTCAACCATAATCTTCAGAGGAGGGAAAAGGCTAGTGGATTAAATCTACATTCACCTAGTAATTTATATAACTGTGTTTAGACTAGTAATCTCACAAAGATTTGTTTTATTTTTTTAAATATTCCATACTAAAACAGCACTGTTCTAGGATCACAAAGTTAGCCATACTGCTGGGAATTCTGGGAATTGTAGCTCATTTGGAAGATAGCAGGTTTACATATCAACAATACCTGTCATTGTAGGAGGGGAGGTGTGTTAATTATGGTGGCAAAAAGAAAAATCAAGGATCTGATAATATTTGTTCTGATTTTATTAAAAGGGATATCATTAGGGCTGATGTGAACAAGCATAAAATACATTAATTAGAATCTATCCATCATTAAATCTATCTATCATGGATCTGAAGGCATGGATGTTCTCAGGGAGGAACAAGATGGCGGTATAGGATCTTAATCAAAGCCTTGCCCATTTTATACATGAATGTCAAGTGGTTGGATTTTGATCACAGTATTGGACCCACCATCTTGCAGATTTTGACTGCCTCTTGTAGACACTTCTGCTTAAAGATAGAAGTCCTCTGCATACTATTCTTTTGATCTTCTTTTATGCTGTTTTTAATATATTTTACCGATCTATCTTTCTAGAGCAGGGGAGTTAGACTAGAAGACCTCCAAAGTCTCTTCCAGCCCTTTGATTATATGATTCTAAGTAGGCTGCTGACATAGCTTCTTACTGAGAAGGTATCCTCTAAAATTTGTTCCTATCCATTTCATGATATTATTGTGGTAATTGACTAAAGAAGTGGGGAGACCCAGTGTGGTATATTAGCTAGTTTTATATAGAGACTCATGTACTAGTTTACCCTCAGCTATAAAAACTCGGTGGTTGACTTTGGGCCATCACTCACCGAATCCAACTTACCTAATGGCTGTAGTTGGAGGGCAGGGATGGGGAGGAGAGAAGACATAGATTGCCTTCAACTCCTGAACAAAAGAAATGGTATATAAATTTAAGAAATAAGTAAAGAAATAATAAAAGTATAATCAATCTAAGCAGAAAAGATGGTTATTTACCTTCTTCTTGGATAGTGGATTTAATGTATGAATATGTGCAGCATCCCCCCCCTCCTTTCAATGCTAGCGGTACAATCCTCAATATATTGCTTAAGAGGAAATCCTGGGGATTCAGTGAATTGAGCTGCTAATTAGCTTGTATCAGCCATAGTTCCTACAGAAAGTTCTGGTTTTTGTAACAGGAAACTTTAACGTTAGTTTTTATAAATATTTGACTTTCCTGTCTAGAAAACAGAAATCATTTTTCTCTGGAGTCAAGATGGAGTCAAGGCTCTATTTCTCTCCCTCACCCCCCCAAGGGATACAGAGGACATCTCTTAGTCTGGAAAGTGTCATTTCTTAATATTGTTAGTCTGAAATATAAATAAGCCATTTTCTGGAACAGAGGGAGAGCCATGCTAGCCTGTGAAGAGACACATTAGTCTTAAAAAAACTAACAGTTTGGCAGCAACACAAGTCACTTCATTAGAGTCATTAAGTTGTGAGGTACATATATACAATGAGACCAGAAGGAAATTAAGTACAGAAAGTACAGATTGAGTCTACTGCATTATTAACACTATTCTCAAAATGAGACCATGTCAATTATTGATAAACCAGTGTTTTGTATGTATGTATGTGTGTGTGTGTGTGTGTGTGTGTGTGTGTGTGTGTGTGTGTGTGTGTGTGTGTATATAATAGCCCATTTTTCTGATTCACATGCACAATGAAGAGTTCTTGGATTGGCCTGGAGAAATGTCTATGAAAAGACAATGATTAAAAAAAAAGCCTATTCCAGAAAACTAGGCTTTTAGGAGGGAATATTTTCAACATGGAACAGAAGAGAAGTCATCATTGGAAAGAAAAATTACAAGAACGAAATCTAAAGATATTTCAAAGGCTCATGTACAGTATATAACTTGTATAATGAATGAGATCAATAGCAAACTGAATATATTTAAATGAATGTGACATTATTCCCAGGAGTAGAGGCAGTCCTTGAGTTATGAACACAATTGAGCCCAAAATTTACGTTGTTAAGTGAGACATTTGTTAAAGGCATTTAAAAATTACTGCTGTTGTGTAATTAGCAACATGGTTATAAAGTGAATCTGATTTCCTCATTGTCTTTGCTTGTCAGAAGGTTGCAAAAGTGACCCTGGGACACGGGGCAACCGTCATAAATATGAATCAATTGCCAAACATCTGAATTTTGATCATGGGGGTGCTGCATCAGTCATAAGTGTAAAAATGTTCATAAGTTACTTTTTCCAGTGGTGTTGTAACTTTGAGCGGTCAATAAATGAACTGTTGCAAGTCAAGGACTACCTGTAATAGAAATACCGTGAAAGCTAATTTTCCAGGGTCACTCAATAGTAAGCAAAACCCAGACAGAAGCAGTGGTGGGATTCAATTTTTTTTACTACCAGTTCTGTGGGCGTGGCTTGGTGGGTGTGGCAGGGGAAGGAGACTGTAAAATCTCCAGTCAGAGGTGGTATTTGCCAGATCTCTGAACTACTCAAAATTTCCAGACCTGGTCAGAACCCGCTGAATACCACCTCTGGACAGAAGCAAATGTTGTTTAAAATAATAGAAGCTTTAATCTTCAAGAAGGAATTGGGAAAGTGTCAGTATGCACTACAAAATATAGATTTGCAATATTGTAAATTTCATAGAAACAAAAAATCTTGCTAAGAAAGGTTCTTAATAAACTGTGTTTTACTAGTTTGCATTTTAAATATACTTTACAGCATTAAGGAAATTAGTTAATATGATGTTCACAAGTTAAACCCACATCTCAATGTGTGTTATTATTCAAAATAGAACAACCTCTAAACATTATATTTTACTGCATCCTGAATGAATCTGTATTCTACATATACCTCTAGTTGGTGGGATGTGATGAAAAGAACATTGGCTTGCAAAATAATCTTAGATCAGAGACCCTAATCATGCTTGGGTTGTATTTGTTCAGGGGTGGGATTCTACCGTTCGCACTTATTCACTAAAACCACTTGTTAACATTCTAAGCAGTTTGGAGAAACTGTTGTTAGAAGAAATTACTGGCCTAATCCTGTAAGGAAGGTAGGAAGGAAACATTTTGGTGTTGCTTACAGAAACTGCCACTCCATTAACCTTATTACATTCTTGGCAGGACTAGACTTCCTGTCTTAGGAATGTCTCTGGAGTTTTTTTCCCCTCCTTTGCTGGTACTTTGCTTGTGCAGAGTGACCATTCAAAGTTACAATGGCACTGAAAAAAGTGACTTATGACCGTTTTACACACTTATGATTGTTGTAGCTTCCCCACAGTCATGAGAAGCCAGGCAAGCAGATGGTGCCTCAATATGAGTAATATTGAGTTGGCCATGCCCAGCCAATAACATGACCACCAAGCCATGCCCACCCAATCACATGACCACCAAGCCATGCCCACCAACTAAGCCATGCCTACAGAACTAGTTGTTAAAAAATTGAATCTCACCCATGCCTTTAATGCTATCAAATATCAACATCTACCTATCCCTTGAGAAGGATTTGATAGGTGTATAACAATAGCAATGCTAAATTCAGCCTGAACTTCTGGCTGACTAAGTGATGAGCAAGAACAACAACAACAATAATATTGCAACATCTATTCCTGGGAATGCTCCTTGTAATAGTGAGAATGGAATTATATCTCATCAGTTAAACTCAATTATTGTAGGTTTCCTCCCCATAAAATAATTCAATAAATAATTGAATATATTCATTATATTCAATGCATAATTTAATATAAATAATTCAATGCATAGTAACTGTAACAGAGATATATTTCAATAGAGATGCTCTGTTAACATGTATTCTCTGCACATTATATATGTTAACTGATACATAATATGTTACAGCATATTTTAAACAGAGATGTAGTAAACTCTGCACATAATAATGACACGTACATTTAAATTAATTACTCATTCCTCAAGTGAAGGCATTAACAACACCATGACAGCAATACAATTCAAAAATTAAAGGTCCAAAGGACAAAATATATGTATTGTTTCTATCACCATACAGTATATCACCATACAAAACAAAGTTGAATTTATCACCCTAATATTATCCGCTACATTCTGAAGGGCTTGAAAATTAAATGATCCAGATAATACAATCACTTCTTTCTCTTCCCTTTCAGTCAGTCAACAACATGAAAAAAGGAGAAAAGAAAATGAAGAAAGAAAAAGTTTGCTTGTGTCCTTTCTGAGTCTTCTGAAAAATACGATGTGTTCCAAAGATCTGTTTGCAGTTTTGCGTGCTGTCACCCTATCTCAAGCAATGTACCTGCTTCATGATCATTACTGCATACAAACTTTCTATTCATAGTTTTCCTCGCTGGTATAATTTTTGGAGGTTATGCTGGAATTTCCTTCTGTGGTGTATGGTAATCGTTCACCTGAGGGCTTGCTCCAAATAAAAGTTTACATTCCTCTAGCATCTCCTTTCAGATGCAAAGGCATGAGGTATGTGGGTCTTTTATTGAATAACTGTCCATATTGACATGTTCCAGGGGCAAAAGGAACATTGCGTTCTTACTTTCTGCTGGCAAACAGGAATGCCCAATCCTATTTCCTCTCATAAATATTTTATAATAGACTTAAAAAATATGCCAGTCCTCCCCACTTCAGGTACAAGAACTAAGAAATCTTGGAATAATTTGCCCAAGTGGCTTGGGCCTAGCAGTGGGAGGTCAACTACAGCAAACACAATCTCCTCCTTAGAGGAGATCGTTTCTTTTGAAGGCTATTCCAAGAGATCACGTGGTGATGGGAAGCAGTGGAAGACTTGAGTATTTTTGAGAAGACTTCAAAGGTATGAAGAGGGGGAAGGATGTTGCAAGAAATGTCCAGGTGTGGGGCTCTCTTTGATGTTTCTTTAGCTAATACATGCAACCTTCCGTAGTATTTTTTTTTAATGTGGTGAAGTGTGACAGTAATTTGCATGGTTATGATGCAAATAAAAGAATAATAAATAATGATGAACTTACACATCTAGTTGTTCACTGATATGCAATGACAAAAGGAGCTTGTCTTTTAATCATGATTCATCTTATATCATCTTGAACTATTACTGCCAGGGGAAAAAATAAAACATGTCTATAAATACAAGTACATAGTTTCTGTCTTTTCACTAAACAATATCTTTGTCTTGTCAGTTAAGAAAACAAGACATATCATTTCATCCCACATCTCTTGAGAATTCTCTATTCATATCTGTTATTAATTCTGTTATTATTTTTAATGTTTGTTAGGCTTGCTAGATCTGCTTCATCTGACCATAAATCTGTTTCAAGAAGCTAAAGTGACTATGCATAAAAGATGAAAGTATTTGTGGATTCTTCTAATTGAGCTGCAAGTAATGGGAATTATCTTTTTTTTTAGTTGATTTATATAAGACATTTATATCCCATTACAAGAAAGTGGCTAAATGTATTTGTTGTAGTTAACATTCATAGCAGTAATTATACAGATGAAAATCTCCTTTGTCAGATGTTTTGCACTTGACTTCATTTCTTCAGAAAACAATGAAGCACATTCAAATACAGATTTCCGTTAAGGTTATTATTGGACTGCAGTGATCCGCCTAAAGCTTTTTTTGCTCAGAAACCAGACAGGATAATCAGCTATCAGGATAATTCCATCAGTCTTGAAAAATGGAAATTTATAATTAATTGTTAGGAAGGTTTTTGGTCCACAAACATTGAGTATTACAGTAATATGACTATTCAGTAACTATACTTTTTTTGGGGGATAAGTGGAACAGAAGATGATGAAATATTATTTTGTTATAATATGAAGTATTTGCTATAATAGGAACTATGTGATTATTGCACTACAGTTACTTCTTCTAAAAACCTTATAGTATTGATTTATGTCAGGGGTGTCAAACTCATGTCTTCACAGCAGCATCATGTGATGTATTGGGACTTTCCCCCCCTTCATTAAACCGGGCATGGGCGTGGCTACCGCGTGATGCATCTGGCTCGTGGTCACAAGTTTGACAGTCCTGGTTATTGTCAACCCAATTTAACTAGCATTATAATTAATTTATGCATTGTCTATCCAATGCAAAACCATAAGTAGTAAAGGAGTTAACTAGAGATACTTCTTGACTTACAACAGTTCATTTAGTGACTGTTCAATGGCATTAAAAAATGTGACATATGATCGTTTTTCACAGTTACAACCTTTGCCACATCCCTGTGATCATGTGATCAAAACTCAGATGCTTGGCAACTGGTTCACATTTATCACGGTTGCTGTGTCCCAAGGTCATGTGATCACCTTTTGTGACCTTCTCATAAGCAAAGTCAATAGGGAAGCCAAATGCACTTAACAACTGGCTTACTAATTTATCAACTGCAGTGATTCCAGTGGTGGTATTCTACTGGTTTGGCCCGGTTCTTCTATACCGATAGCGCTGAAGTTCACATGGCAGAGAACCGGTTCACTCTGAGGCTCTCCAATGCTCTGCAGTTGCACCTACCTTCCTGCCCCTGCTCCTAGGTCCTTTTTAACCTCTCAACTGTTTGGCAGGGCAGAGCGGATTGCTGAGCTAAACAACTGAGAGGCACAGTAGCTTAGTTTTTACTGTTTTAATGAATGCGCAAAGTGCACATTTGCCATGCCTATGTGCACAATTGTGTGAGTAGCGGGAGGCGCACGATCCTACCCCTGAAGCCACACCCACCAAGCCACACCCACAGAACCAGTGGTGGGAACTTTTGAATCCCACCACGGAGTGATTCACTTAACAACTGTGGCAAGAAAAATTACAAAAAGGGGAAAACTCTCTTAACAAATGTCTCACTTAACAATGGAAATTTTGGGCTTAATTGTGGTCATAGATTGAGGACTACCTATATTGTCATTCTGATTCCAGGTTAACATTAATACAATACAGTGCAATTTTTAAAGTGACTATCCAGGATTTTGTACTCTAACCATAAATGTTTTGGCCAAAAAATGACATCATTAAAACTAGGGGAAGAAAAACTTTCTTTTTTCTTTTCTTTTCTCCACTAATGTTCATTCTTTACTCCCTTTGCATTTCTAGGTATTGGGGGGGGGAGTTTAAAGAAAATGACAAATATCAGGACTATAATAGGTCTGTGATACCATCATACTAAAAGGCTTTCATAACAAGAGGCATTATTATCTATCCATCCAGCTGTCCAGTGTCAAAAGATCGAAACCCACTCAGTGACCATATTGTAGCCTCTGCCTAATCTGCTTGGCCAGATGACAAATCCTTGTTCTCCATTGATAGATTGCAGATCACAATCTCATTTTGCCACAACCCAATATTTTAAACCCACAGTTCAATCACAGGAAAGGTTGGTTTCTAGTGGTGCTGAGTTCTGTTGGAATTCATAGCATCAATTACAGTTGTTGTTACGCATCTTATTGTTTTTCCTTATTGTTAGTTGCCTTGGGGGTATAAACCTGCAGAATGATCAGAGATGGTATTCAGCAGGTTCTGACCAGTTCTGGAGAACTGGCAGCAGAAATTTTGAGCAGTTCGGAGAACCAGCAAATATCCCCTCTGACTGGAGATTTTACAGTATCCTTCCCCTGCCACGCCTACCAAGCCATGCCCACAGAACCGGTAGTAAAAAAAAATTGAATCCTACCACTGAGAATGATGTTTGGAAAATATAAGATACCTGTGGTATTTCTGGAAGCAATAGTGAAGCCAACTGAAAACCAGTTTGAGTTTGTTGTGAAAACATGTCTCCATATGCCTGTCATTCTTGTGGACTGTCTCAAGAAGACATTAAACAAAGCTAGCCTGTGACATGGGTATCATGAATATAGAGTTCCACTTCATTACACTACTTTCTTTTATTAGCAAAATAGTCACCTTTTGAAATAGAAGAAAGCTGGTCTTTAATATGGTAGTGCCAGCCATGTATAAAATGCTGTTTTTCAAAACAGGGATGGCTTTCACCTCCTGTTTGGCATAACTTTCCTTTTTTACTTTCAAGCATAAAAAAAAGATGTTTACCTTGACATGCTCTGATGCATATCACAGGTTAAAAAAAAATAGAGGAGAACTTCTCCGTCCCTTAAAATTGACATATTTGACAAATATGGGAGAGAAAAGAACTGGGAGAAAAATTAGTCTTTATGTGTAAATGCAAAATGAAGATGAGGTAGCCGTAAGAAGCAGCTCCTTTCTGGAAGACATAACATTTAAAAAGATTATTTATAATTAGACATTGAATGACCATCGCATTACATTCATTTTCCATTACGAGTGAAAGTTCATGTTTATTGTTTGCCCAGTGAAACTGTGGAATTTCCATTGAAAGTATTTAGGAAAAAAAGCTGTCAAGAATGATTTAAATTATATACTAACACCTCATCAGTTCTGGGTGGTTTTACTAAAAACACCTTTTCAATGTTAACATTACTAAGTTTTTTTTTTAAACTACAATCTTTTAAGCTCATTGGTTTGTGATTATATATTTTTCCAAATGGGATATTTCAAGTCCTGAACTGTCCTGAACTGTCAAGAGATAATCTTATTCCATTTCTTGGCTATATCAACAGAAGTATAATTTCTAAATAACTGGATTATTTAACTGTTGTACTTTATTCTACGTTGACCAAATCCCGCTTCAAGTTCTATGTCCAACTGTGGGCAGCACAGCTGAAGGATTCTGAGAAATCTAGACAAATTCAAAGAAGGGCAATCATGGTGATCAGTGAAGTAGAAACTTAACCTGAGAATGGTTTGAAAGCTGGGGATATATTTACTTTATTTCTCGGTTTGAAAAAGAGGAGGTTCAGATGAATGTCTCACAAAAGAAGGCCTGTTGTCTTGCTCCAGGGTGTAGGACTCAAAACAACAGTTTTAAGTTAGAGAAAGTCAGATTAGAGCATTTAGACAAATCTATAACAATAAAGAAAGATTGACATTGGAACTAATTATTCATAAAGATAGTGGGCTCCCCTACAAAAAGGATTTGTAAAAAGAAAATAAAGCAAAAATAAGTGGGTGTTTATTTCAAGAACTGAATTATATTTATGTGAGATAAATCTTCAAGGAAGATTTGCTGAAGCCATATTAGCAATGGTGAGAATGATTAATGTCTTGCTGCTGAAAAGAATATTTCTACATTTTTAAAAATTGGTATGATTACACCATAACTGAAAAACAATGTATTAGTATTAAAAAATTGATAAACATGTGGTGGCATTCACTCTCCCCAGAATCTTGTCCATGTCCATGTCATCGGGAGTCACAGGGTCAAACCCATCCCAGATAACCTCCACAAGACTAGCTCCCATCTCCCCCGCC